>LPNX010138647.1:5804-59759 GCA_001517045.1 Pseudotsuga menziesii
GATACAAAACTAGATGCAAAAGTAGTCGTAACACCCAATGCAAAACCCGATGCAAAAGTGGATGCAAAAATGGATGAAAAAAGGGATGCAATAACTGATGTAAAATTGGATGCAAAAAAAGATGTAAACGTGGATGCAAAAGTTGAAGCAAAAGTGGGTGTAAAAGTAAGCGCAAAAATGGGTGGGAATTGGGATGCGAAAAAAGTGGATGCAAACGTGGATGCAATAGTAGATGCAAAAAAAGACGTAAACATAGATGCAAAATGGGATGCAAAAAGGGATGAAAACGTGGGTGCAAAAGTGGACAAAAAAATGGATGCAAAAGTGGATGCAAAAATAGCTGAAACAAAACGAGATGCAAAAATAGACTCAAAACAGGATGTAAACTTTGATGCAAAACTTGCCGCATGAAGGGATGCAAAAAAAGAAGCAGAAGTGGATGCAAAAGTGGATGTAAAAAAGGATGCAAAAGCGGATGAAAACAAGGGCGTAAAAGTTGAGGCAAACATGGGCGTTAAAGGGGGCGCGACAAGAGTAGATGTACAAATTAGGCGCAAAATTAGGTTCAAAACTAGGCTCAAAACCTGTCGCAAAACCTGATGCAAAACTTGGCGTATAACTAGGTGCAAAACCCGGTGCAAATTACGCCACAATTTGCGCCAGATTTAGAAAAAGGACGCAAAAAATGCCTCAAATAGCACCAACTCGTGAAATTGTGCCATTTTGTCCAAAAAATGAAGAAAAATACACTGAAAGATGGTCTAGACGCAAAAAAGGATGCAAAAAGAGATGCTAAATCCAGTTTTTGTTGTAGTGATAGATTCCTCTCAAATAGAATACCTGGTGGCCCTTTAAAGAAAAAACATGGCATGGATTTATCTTGGCACCTAAGAGAATTAGGTTTTCGATTCCACAGAGCACAGATTATTGTATTATAATTAACACAATATCCACTTACATATCCTATTAAAAACATTCATAGTCTAGCTTTGAACTTCCAATTCATGGGAATTTTGACATGATGCCCAAAATGAATGAACAAAACTAGAAACAAACCCACATTTTTCAGACATGCCAACTAGATAAATACCCACAAAATCATATGAACCAAATCCATATTTTATGGTGAGGATATGAACTTGCTTACCTTGATCATAAGCCATGATTTTTGCACAAATCAGAAGCATCGTCAAGAAAGTAAAATCATTCGGCCTCATCCCCATCATCAATGCTTGCTAATGCATCTTGAAAGCCTCTTCATCTTTCCCATTCAGAGCATACCGTGCAATCATATAGCTCCACAAAACCACCACATTCCATTCAGGCATATTGTCAAAATATCTCACAACAAGCAAACACAGGCATGGAAGCATTAAAATATCTCATTCCCTTCCTCCTTTTCCTTGATAACTGTTGTTTTTATGTCTCACGTTGAATTTCCCAAGTTCATCTGGACAGCTCGTACTTTATGCTTGCAAGGACATTTGAGCCATTTCATCTACACCACATCCACAACAACGAAAAAAACCATGAATAAAATAAAAACGCAACAGGTAATCAAGAAAAACATAGAAGGAAACAAACCTGAAGGTCTAAACATTGCTGCCATTCTGGAGGTGGGGCAAGTGATTCTAGAAGCATGGGCTCACATGCGAAGGGAGTGGATGATGCACTAATAGGAAAATTCCTTTGCCCACCCTTCCTGTAAAAAACCATCATAGCCTCTTCCAGATTCTTCATTGAAAGTTTGAAATCGAAAACCCCCAAATGGGAGAGAGAGCAGATCCTACGTGGGTCTCCGTTTTTGAATGCTAATGAGCTAGTGCATGGGTGTTTTTGAATTCTACGTTTTTTGTTTGATTATTTGCATATTTTATATTTTGTGTTTTGTTTCATTTTTTTATTTTGCATATTTTTCTTTTGTTTAGTTTATTTTGGGTTTTTTTTATTTGCAAATTTTATATTTTGCTGCATTTTAAATTAATTATAGGTAAACAACTCTATGTTTTTAATTTATTGTAGTTTAATTTAATTTAATTTAATTTAAATAGTATTTTTTCATAATTTTTATTGTTTGCATTGCTTATAGTGAGATCCTATACATAAATCCCTTCAATGATGAACACGATGATGATGATGATGATGATGATGATGATGACGACAAAGATGATGGTGATGGCGACAACAACGATGATGATCATCGTCATCATTATCCTTGTCATCATCATCACCATCATCTTCATCGTCTTCATCGATATCATCATCATCATCTTCATAATCATAATCATCGTCGTTGTCATCATCATCGTCATCAAGATCTTCATCATCATCGTCATATTTCTTATCATCATCATTGACATAATCATCACTTTACATCTTCGTTATCACCATCATCATCTTGATCATCATGATCATATTCGTTGTCATCATCATCGCCATCTTCATCTTTATCATCATATTCATCATCAACATCATCGTCATCCAATTCATCAGCATCTCCATTATCATAAGCATCATCATCATCATCATCATCATTATCATCATCATCATTTTCATTATCATTGTCATCATCTTCATCATCATCATCATATTCGTCATCATCATCATCATCATCATCATCTTTATCATCGCAATTTTAGGGGGAGCTCAGTGAATGAAGATGTCTACTTGATAGGGGAAGCCACCAGTTGAGTGAAAAATTAAGGATTACTCCTAACACCCATTCCAAGAACTAATCTGACAATTCAATATGATCCGAGGAAGCAATAAAAAAAATACAACTTTTTGGGCCCTATGAAGCCTCCTGATCTTAGATTTGTGCACATGAAGAATCAAGACTTATGGACCTTGTCCTATGTCTTAAAAGAGGAAGATCCAAACTGAGCAATTTGGTAGTTCCATAAAGTGCATTCTTTATAGGAGTGAATAATCACTCATAAGCATTCTATTATAATGTTGGAGAAGCTTAGAACAATTTAGTGAAGACCAAGGTAAATATATTTTCATCACATCTTCATCATCATCATCATCTTCATCAGCATATTCATCATCATCATCGTCACCATCATTACCATCTTCATCTTCATCATCATCATCATCATCATCATCCTAATCATCATCATGATAATCATCATCATCATCGTCATCATCCTCATCTTAGACATCATCACCATCCGTATCATCCTCATCCTCGCCCTCATCATCATAATCATCATTGACCAAAAGTGATGCCATCGAGCGGAATCAATTCTCCATTCAAAGGTCCTTCCAAATTCCAATGGCTTATTTTATCAATGACCTAACGACCGAATTTTTCACTGACCCGACAGAGTTGTCCCTTATCTAAGTTCAATAAACTATATTCTCCATGGACCGGGAGAGTAGAGACTGCTTTATATATGTATGGAATTTCATTATATGGAATAATAATAATGATGTATCTGCGCGTGTCTCTATATTTAGGGTGTTTGTTTTAATCACAACTTAGACTTCCTTATTATCTAGCTTAACATTTTTAGGGTTTGGGTTTGGTCTTAGTTATATAGTCAACATTATCAATTTCCTAATTTTCTCTTGAAATGTGTTAAAGATATATTAATAAATCTTTATCTGTTACTCAAATCGACTCATTGTCTTGATGATGAACCTTGATAAAGGTTTGTAATATCGACATATCAAATGGAGTCTACAATTACCTTGGATACCCCTCCTCAAACCTATCTACCCAAAATTTAAGAGAAGAGATTGTAAATATGTTTTTTGTCAAAATAACAATTTTGAAACTATAAGGCTCACAAAGAGATTATAGTATATAACAGTCCTTGTTTTTTGTCCAACCTTTTCACATAAATATAAGATGAAAATTTGAAAAGATAAGTGTGGAATCCCTCTCAAACTTATTCTCGTGTGAGATCCAAATAATAGTAAGATCCACATTGAAGTTTGAAGGATAGTTTTTTCAATGTGTTTGAATAAAAATAAGAATCCCTATCACTCCATCTCATTTGACATCTAGATGTTAGTAGACTCAAGACTAAAGTTTGAAAGATAAATTTTCAAGTCTTCTAATACTTAGGTTTATTATGGTGAATACGATGCTTAGGGATTAGGTGGAGTTTGAAATTGAATGGCTAGTTACTCATGAACTGTGTCCATATGGACAAACATATCAATTAGCTTTTTGATGGTATTTGCAACTTTTTTTTTGCCATTAATGGAAATGTGGATCCTGAAAAACTTATTTAGCTAGAAAGATAATAATACAATGCTTTTAATAGCATGTAGAAAAGTTCATTTCAAAACAGGGAAGGTAAAATGTCGTGGAAAAGTTATTCTTCTAATTTTTTTACTTTTATGTTGTTTATTTAAACCATTAGTTATGGAAATGAACAAGTGGTCACAACAAGGATCAACAATTTTAAATCTCCCAAGGATGTACAATGTTAGAAGTACACTAGTTTTAGGTGGATACGTTGGCACTGGACAAAGATCATCTTTTTAGTTTTTGTTATTAATGTTAGAGATTTGATGTCTGATCTCCTTTGGCCTTGTAACATAGCAGTTCTAATAGTGGAGCTCTTCTCAAAACAATTCTAGACATAAATAAGCTTTAGTACCCCATGAAGGCTACTTTTACCCCTAATTTCATATTATGCATTCAGATAAGGTTGCGAGAAGTTCTCAACTACTCTAATCACTTTAGCATGATAGGAAACAAGCATTCCCTTCAAAAAATAAATAGGCCAAAGAACATGCAATACAAAAAACCAATACTCCTAATGGTTACGACTATGTTCACATTAACAAAACAAGTGCATCAATCTCTTTCTAAATGGGATTTTTCCCAATCTCATCTTCCATCACCTTTACATGTTCTTCATTCTCAACCTTTATTTTAGTCTCTCCTCCTCTACACTAACTCTTGAGTAATCCCCATAAAAAGAATATGGAAGTGATAAATCATATGTACATGGTTTACCTCACTAATTCCATGTAAATGTTCAATTACTTGGGATTTCTTCTTATTATCATTTTTTTTCTATAAAATGTTTTTAATAAATAATGAAATTTCTTTTAACACTTAAGTTTTCAAATGAAAAGAATGCTTTATTTTTAAATGTCAACATCGAAGGGTTCAATTTCTCACAACCCTTCAAAGTAAAATGAGACCTTCACTTCAAATTTGATCCCTGGCAACCAATGATCAAATTTGAAGGGTGGGTCTTAATTTCAATTCGAAAGGAATTTATTCTCTTAGCTCTTCAGAGATGAAGGGCAATATAAATAATTGTACTTTAATTGACAAGTATAAGTTAACCAAACCCTTTCACACAAAAAAATGCAAAAACCAAATATTGTTCTTTCAACGCTTGTTGTGAAAGCATGCATGTATGTGATGGAGGGGCCTAAGTCAATTGAATCCTTGCAACTCATTGCATGTTTGAGTCTAACAATCTGCCTTTTAAATTGAACCAAAATACCAAAAGAAGTTTATTAATGGTTGATTTCATAAAGTTATAGGTGTGAGTAGTTAAGTGCTCATGGCTCTAAAATTTGTTGTGTTTTGTACCAGTCCATGATTCACTAAATCCATAGTCACGGGTAGGAATTTAAATTATTTAACGAAAACAATTAATGTGTATAAACTCTATGTCGAGACCGTTTTCCATGTTGATGCTTGCCGCTACCCTCTTTATTGTCTTACCAAAAGGCATGATAATGAGGAAGAAGACCTAAAATTATGGACTTCACGTTCAATGAATGACTTGCAATCACATTGGTAAGGAGTGATAAGAAGATCAGAACAATCCAACTTGTCAAATCTCAGTTGATAGTGTTAATTAAAGACTTATAAGGTAAATTTAATATAAGACTTACTTATAGTTCTCTCTTACTCTTTGCATCTTGACAATTTAATATTTTATGGTTGTCTTTGCACCTTGACCCAACTTGTATTATAAGGCGAGGATGTGTAGACATAATAATCCTTAGTTATGACTATGAGATGAGGATTTAAAGAGAAGAGGATGTAAAGACAAGTAATTTTTATAAGTATTTTGGTAGCGCTGAGGACAAATGTCGTGAGAAACCACAACTGTTTGGAAGGCCGGAGGGAGATAACATCACGATCATGCTACTCATCAAACTGAAGACTATTCTTGAGCCAACAATTGTTTTTTTAATTTTATTAATAACCATTTTTTCTCCATATCATGTTCCCAATGACACCTCTCTATAGCAATGCATAAATCAATTTCTGCACAATTTGTGATCCTAGCTACATGCCATTATTTGTATTTGCATGACAACGAGTGTTCTTTACAGTTGTTGTGAGTCCATGATATTCATGCAAGAAATGAAGTCTTGTAGATGAGGACTTTTCAAACCAACCTTTTGAATTTCATTTTGACAAAAAAAAAGTGGACATTGATAGCAAGGTTCACATATAAGGTAGTAGGCACAAATTTTTGACCTCGTTTCGGGCCTAGTAGTAGACTAGTAGTTGTTGACACATTGTCACACTTTATATTACAGCCCCAAGTGACTTGGGATTCAGAGTCACATCTTGATGGCTAGTGCCACGTAGTCATTAATGATTACTGGTCATCTTCAACAACTAAGCACCGAGTGCATGGCATGATTAAGTGATTATAATGTATCATATTTACAATATTTTGAATGATGACTTGAACTTTATAGCATAGGAATTTCAACATCTTGAGAAATTTATATGAATGGGTAATTTCAAATGTTGCTCTTCTTTTGAAATGTGTATATAAATTATACCCTTCTTTTGGAAGGGTAAAATTCAAATTTTAAAATTTTTTTTAAGGGCAATTTTAACTTTACACTTCTGGGAAGGGCTGGAACCCTTTGGAAGGGCTCTTAAGGGTTCAAATTTTGAACGCTACGAGGTGGCGACTCTGGAGCCGTTCAACCTGGTAAAGGTGGTGTCTTGGTCAGGTCTGGTACAGAAAAGATGTCCTCATGTATGAGATGACTAATAATCATATCCCTCGATGCCATTTGTGACACTCCTTAGGTGAATATCATGTCCAAAGCATCACCGATTCACTATCCTTCCCGACTCCAGAGATCTGGCACATGGCTTGCGTAGAAAACAACGGGAGATCATGAAGTTCAAATCTTTGAAGCGACGAACCTGGCCTCTACATGAAGCAAAGGGATGCGACTAGCCGAAACCATTCCGAACACCACCGTCAGCGTAAGTGAAAAGGCAAAGAATGTCACGTCCAAACACTGTGATCCATGTGGACATCAATGCAATATCAAAGGAGGTGGCATGATTGGATTCTCAGTAGAAAATAGAGATCCCTACCCACATGTCCACTCGTACTGCCATTATGATGACCAGTCATAT
This sequence comes from Pseudotsuga menziesii, assembly GCA_001517045.1. NCBI lineage: Eukaryota > Viridiplantae > Streptophyta > Pinopsida > Pinales > Pinaceae > Pseudotsuga > Pseudotsuga menziesii. The sequence goes on from LPNX010138647.1 coordinate 13,186, forward strand.
CTGTATCCATTTGCATCTTCATCACCCTATATAGACACCGCCCTCCCGAGCCGATTAAGATGCATAAGATGAACCAGTAATTAAAGACAATACTCAAAGTGTTATTATGCTAAGAGAATCTAAGAATTATGAAAGAGTTGAAATGGCAATATACTTTGAGAAGCTTGTCAGTCTTGGGGTGTTAATGGTTGGTGAGCTTGATTCCATGCTCATATGTCGCCCTGGTTTTTCACACTAGGAAAGCGCCAACCATCGGGCCTGGATGTGAAGCACTTTGAATGTTTCCAGATAGTTGTACCTCTGGCTGCATGGTGCTTAGTTTTTCCTATCCTAGGAGTGTCTCCCCAGAGACCCTGGAAGAAATCACGGCTTCCAAATTCCCTGTACATGGTGACCATGTTCAGTGGCAACTAGTGGGAGCGAATGCTCATGCTGGGGTGGTGGGTGTCCAAAGTCTTCATCGCCTCATTTGTGAAATCCAGTTTCCAACTTTTTCTAAGGTGGTGAGGAGGTGGAAGACTCCCCCCGCTGTATGACCTGTAGGAGAACCCATGCCATAGGAGGTGGGTAGTACAAAGCTTCCCTTCTCCATTTTCCCTCATACAACTGTATTACCAGGATAGAGGGGGGTTTTAGAAAAGGCAAAGCCTAGAAAGGATATAAACTCCTTTGCCAATCCGAAAACCATGCAGAAAGGTGCCTTTGAGCATGAAACACACACCCAGGGAAGGACACATTGCTGATTCGATAGAAAGACGAGTGGTCGAGCCTAGTGTTCCATATATAATGCCTATTTTAATATATGTAAACCTTGGCAATAGTACCACGCTCTAAGTTGTTATTAGTTGATTATGACTGTAAATAGTTTCATGTCCTATTTTAAGGATTAGCATCAGGGACAGAGATAGTATAAATTTCTCCCCACAGAGGGGAGAAGGGTTGGGAATTTTCAACAGTAGAGGCTTTCCACTGTAACGTGTTTCAAGCTTTCTAGATATGAATAAAATTACAGAGGAATGCTAATCCTTTCATGGCAGAGAATCCTCATGTGTCGTATTTTTCTTCAATAAGTAGCTTCTTTACGTGAATGTTTATCCTGTTTTTTATTCCAGTTTGTATTTGATTTTCATGTTTTAGCATTAGTGTATATGGTCCAGAATTCGTGTTGTATGCTCTCGGCCCATTTTTCAAGCATTTTCGAACATTTTCTTCTAAAGTCATGTAGAATTCACCCTGGTTAGGTGCTCTATGTGATGAATTGTTTTCTCCTGTCTGCTAATCACTTGCTAAATATCTCCAGATTGAAGGATGGATGACTATCTTGCCTCTTTCTGTAAACTTTAATGATTCCTTACCTCCTGCAACATATTTCAGACCAGATTGTTGACTCCATTGCCCAATGGTCCCCTCCATGATCGTCCCACTAGACTTTATAAAAACAAACTTGTTCTATTCATAAATCAGACCTTCTGAATTGTCTTTGATTGAATATATTGCATATGAAAACTATGTAAATAGTGAGACATCCTGCTCTGAATTAGCCACCAATTAGCTTACTGCATGCCTATTGAGTTACAAGTGGTTTCCATTTTCATACATTAAGTTTCCCTCATCTTTATCATTATAATGGGGCTTGTGGTTGTTGTTGATATGTATATATTCAATTATCATTACTCATTGTATATCACATGGATGTAAGGTTGAAAAATAGAACTTGGGGATGCATAAAAACAACCCTCATTTTCATAGATAAATTCATAAAATCCAAAATCCAAAGAAAATATATCAGGGTTACACATTACAATTTACAATTGTCATAAGGAAAAGAAAATCACTTACTTGAGCCCACTGTAGTTGTGGAAGCAAGATAGCGTAGACACCACCCCATGAACAAGAATAAACCATCCCTCTAGCATCAACCATACCTGCAAATGCCTAAGTTAGACCAAACCCTAAAATATCCAAGGTAAAAAACTCTTGAAGAAAAACTACAACAATAGAGTTTACCTCGAGTTGCCATGCCGAAATTACCAAGGTTGCCATGCAAAAAACAATGATACCACCCAACTATACAAAATCCACCCTTCCATGAGGAAAATTTTCATAAAAGTGGTCAAAATTGGTCCCAACAGCCTTAGTAAAAAATGGTCCTAGCAGCCTTAAGAGAATGCCTGCTACAATTCATGGTTTGAGAAGAATGTCTGCACCATGGTACAATCCTATAGCTAGTTGGTTTGGCTACCTATTCATGATTTGAGTTTTCTTTAATATTTCTTGAGGAGAAAGATACAGGCCTGCCAAAACAGTATTTTTCACCAGTGGATGCAAAAATGGCTAAGTAGCCTAAAAAAGATGACCTTCTTAAATTATGGGTTAGAGTAAATTCCCACAACACATGGGGATCTTGTAGATTGGTCTTCAGCCTACCTCACCATGTCTTCAGATTGTCTTGGAAGTGGATGAAGAAACAGTTATGGACCTGCCAAAAGGGTGTTTTAGGTAGATTAGACCAAATTGAGAAATTTTTCTAAGTATGGAATTGGTGTTAAATTTTCCCAAGTGGCCTTAAGGAAATTTTCGCCATGCCTCATAGGATGATGTGAAAAATGTATTGAGAGTGTGAGTCTCTAGAGTGTTGTATGGAGAATACAACCATGTCACTTGCCTCACCAAACTACAACATATATTTAAGGAAGAATTGGTCCCAACAACCTTAGTCAAAATTGGTCCCAACAACCTTAAGAGAATGCCCACCACAATTCATGGTTTGAGAAGAATGCCCACACCATGGTACCTTCTTATGACTAGTTGGTTTGGATGCATATTCATGATTTGAGTTTGCTTTAATATTTCTTGAGGAGAAAGATATAGGCCTGCCAAAACAGGATGTTTCACTGGTGGATGCAAAAATTGCTAAGTAGCCTAAAAAAGATGCCCGCCATAAACTATGGGTTAGAGTAAATGCCCGCAGCACATGGGGGTATTGTAGATTGGTCTTCGGAATACCTCACCATGCATTCATATTATCTTGTAAGTCGATGAAGAAACATTTATGGACCTTCCAAAAGGGTGTTTTAGGTAGATTAGACCAAATTGAGGAATTTGTTAGTATGAAATTGGTGTTAAATCTGCCCAAGTGGCCTTAAGGAAATGCCCTCCATGCCTCATCGGATGATGTCAAAAATGTATTGAGAATGTGAGTATCTAGAGTGTTGTATGGAGCATACAACCATGTTACTTGCCTCACCAAATGTTATACCAAAATCCTGTCATTATCATGTGATAAGACATTTGACATACCTACTTGCCCTAAATCCCAGCTTCTAGAGTGGAAACTAAATGGTTTTTCATCAATCTTTCATACAAATTCCCAACACCGCGCATGCCCCTTTATCCAGGAGCAGTACCCCCATTCACACCGCCCATCATCTGTTTCCCATAAGCAGTGCCACTGCTTATTGTCCTTGGTCCATAAGTGGTTATTACCAGAACCGCTCTGCCATAGAAGGAGAAATGCGGTACCCTGGGTAAAAAGGGAAAAAGAGAAGTTTCTCGAGGCTTATAGATGATAAGCCTCGTGTCTTGCCTCATCCCTATTGCTGTGGGTTGGTTGAGCTCGAGATCCCTCATCCTAGGATCTTAGAAGCCACCTCAACCACGAATTTCTCAACCATCTCTATCCATTAAAGCCTTATAAATAAGAGCTCATAGCCATGGTTAAAGGGGGGAAAACACTTGAGGTATTGTTATGCTGTTGGATTGACCATTGGCCCAAGATCATTTGGAAAGAGCATAGAGAGCTAGAGTCGGAGCTTTTGGGGATGAGAAGATATGATTTCATGGAGATGCATGTCAACATTAAGGCTTGGTTATAAAATTCTTCATATTCTTTAATGCAAGTTGATTTATGTCCCACATATGTTGTTGTTGTTGTGATTTCGCATATATGTTGCTAGATTCCTTAGTCACTAGCATAGATTAGTAGATCATATTCTGGTTGCTTTGATCTATTTCGTGTTGAGCTTGTTTGCAGGTACATAGGTGGACTATCAAAGCCTTGTATTCCAGATATCTACAACATCTAGGGAGAGTCTTCAACCTCTGTCCTCTATTTGTTCTAGATCTGAACCATTCAGACCAGTGGAACACCTTGCTGTCCACAGGAGGTGAAATATTCCAGCTAACAAATCTGGTGACTCCACTGGGGATATTAGTGTATCAGTTGTTCTGATCATCCTCAGTCTACAACTCTTGTCTGAATCTAGGCTCCGTTTTCTTCAACTCTCTTAAGTCAAATCTACTTTTTGACGTGCATTATTTGGGTTTGAAATTCCCAGATCTGTTCAAATTTGAGTCATTTCAGTCTTTTATGCTCTATTTCCATGCTCAATTCAACAGTATTTGGCTTGATCTAGCCTTTTTTTGACTGGATCCTTCATTCTTCTTGTGTTTTGGTCATCTACAAGGAACCGCACATGTTCTGTTGGCGAGGAGCAGTGCCACTGCCTGAGTCTAGTTAGCCATATGCGGTGCCACCGCTTGAATCCAGTGGGCAAGAAGCGGTTCTACCTCAAAACCGCTTGTCAGCAGCTTCATCTGCGCGGTGCCAGGTAGGCCCTGTTCTAGACTCTGTATTTTGATTTTTTGTGTGTTTTTGGCTTACTTTTTGATGAAAATGAAGTGTACTTTTGAAAAAAAATGCTCCCTCACGGCCATGAATTATGTATTCTGCAGTTGCTTTGATTGTTATATTCCCTCTGCATTCAAAGAGAGTTTATGTTTCTTGCATTGGACTTTGCATTATTTTCTTTGCTTGAAACCTCTTCCTCTTTTCTATAGATATGATTCATTGGAATTGGAAATATAAATTTCATTTTAGTGAGTAGGTTTTGGTTATTTTGGACTTGGAATGCATGAGTGATCCATGTAGTTTTGAGTCTTTCTTTGCTTGGGGTGATTCTTGTTTCCTTTTGCATGCTGATTTTTTCAGTGCTTGGTAGGAAAGATTGGTTCTTCGTTTCCTTGTCTGTTTCAAAGAGAAGTTTTAGTTTCTCTCTCTTTTGCTTTATTCGCAAGCTTGTTGAATGATTTTCTTATTGTTTTGTGCATGATTGTTTGAAATTCTAGATCTTACTTTCAATGAGAAGAAACATCTATTTTCAGCTTTGCATGCATTAGAGTTAGATTTGTTTGGAAACGTTAGTGAAATCATCTTTCCATTAAGCTTTTATGCATCTTTTTCAAGCATGAAAAGATAGGAAACATTTTTGGTTTATTTATGTTCGATGTTCTCTAGATCTCTTTTTTATTTTCTTTGAAGATTGTTGGGGTGCATTGATATTTCACTTTTCGTTTGAAAAGATAGAATTGCATTTGCATTTGGGTGTGCATTTTTGGGAAGAAAAGTAAATCTCTCTCCCTCTCTTAGGTAGAATTTCATTGAAGAGGAAAACTTGCATTATCATATAGATCAGTGTGCATCTTCTTTAATTTCAAATTTTCACTCCATGGTTACACCTAAACGCACAAGATAAAATTCATGGTAGTACTAGGTTAAAACTTTTAGCAATTTGAGTGATAAGTTAGAGACGTGTTCGGGCGTTGTTAAATGTAGGAGCTGTTGTTATTTGTCTGCATTACATCCCGAGACTCGTGTGGTTCTTCCACATACTGTCGGTATATCGAACGACCTTTCATGTACCCTTGAGGTATATAGAAAGATACTTCACATACTAGATTGTATATCGGAAGGCCCCTTGTGAATAGTTATGCATTAGACAACACTACTACCGATTTGAGCTCCATTGTACCTTGCGTATATCGAGAGACCCTTTTAGGAATCCTCAAACCATCTGAGTTATCCTTTTGGCCTGTCCTATGAGGTTCCTGACTCTTATCCACTCCTTTCACATGTTTTCTTGTTGCTTTTAGTTTGAGTAGTACTTGATTGTGCGTGGTAGTTAGGGGGTTATTAGAGAGTTTAGAGATGGAATCCTCATCTGGGACTACCACTCAAGAGGTCCCTTTCCAAGGTGTACCTTTTGTATTCCCTCCAAGTGAAGGTATTGGTCCTCCCTTTATTGCCACTCTAAATCTTCCTGGATTAACTATAGGATTACCGGTCTGGCTATTTAATCTGGTAATTCCTGTTACACCTAATGTCTAAAATGTCACCTCTTCTCCAAGAGAGGATCAACCTCAACCTAATCCCTCTCCTTCTTCATCGGTTGATGTTCTGCCTCTTTCTTCTTCTTCGCTTGACCAAAGCTCAATGGTTAGTAGTCATGTGGATAAGAAGAAGAAGAAAGGGAAGGCTAAGAAGAAGAAGGATAAGAAAGAGAAAAAGTAGCAACTATCTACCCTTAATGGTGCTCATTCTAAGAGAACGCCCGGAAAACCCAAGTTCCCTTGTAAGCTTTGCAAGGGGGATGACCTTCTTAAGGAGTGTCCTGGTCTCTCCCGTGTACAAGAAGAGTGGTCTAAAAGGTCTAAACCATCTATGTCATCAACCTCTGACCAACATGTTGACGATACTCCCTCAACTAGTGACCCATTGGTAAAAGGTCGTAAGGGTAAAGTCTTGTATACTTGTTTGATATGCAAGGCTATGCATTGTACTTTTATTTGTCCAAGCATGGATGAAGCTTCGCATTGGTTGGAAAATATTACTAATCATCAATAGGTGATTCCAACAAGTGATGTTAAGTTATCCCCTGATTCCTCGCTGGTTGACCAAGTGATCAATTCAGTTTCATCTATAATTGATCCCATTCTTCTTTTAGAGAGTGAAGTGCTCGAGTCGGTGTCATTTCCACCAAATCCCGCTCTTTCATCAGAGAGCGTTAAGACTGAAGTAGTCTCTTTGACCAAATATTCGTCTTGTTCTTCTCTTCTAGTAGAGAATGAACCAAAACCTGCTGAAGTTTTTACGCTTCGTTTTGATTGTTCTCGACAAGAGGAAATTTTGTTTGTTTCGATAGAACCCTCTCCGAGTAGTGAGGTTATTTCCTTTGACTGGAGTAACCTAATAGAGTCTCATCTTCATTCGAGTGTTCCTTTACAAATAGTTGTGAATGTTACTGCTAGACGGATACTTCGCACTATTGTTGACGAAGGGGCTTCTATTAGTATTCTATCCTCAACTGCTTGGCAAGCTTTAGGTTCTCCTCAGCTTGTGACATCCATCGATCAGATATTGGCTTTTAATCGTAGGCTTACCTCACCTTTAGGGACCCTCCCTTGTTTGCCTATTACATTAGGAGGGAAAACTATCTGTATTGACGTTATGGTGGTCCAAGGTCCTTTGGATTTCAATCTGCTCCTTGGACGTGATTATGTCTATGCCTTGAAGGCTATTGTGTCCAAACTCTTTAGAGTTATGAATTTTCCCCATGACGGGAATATTGTGATCATTGATCAGCTTTCTTTTGTTACACCTGACCATCGCATTACTCCTAGTTATCAGACTGCCCTGAATTTGCTGCATGTTCTCGTGGTTCCTTCCCCTTCTTCTAGTTAGCTTCTTCCCATCATAGGTAAAATGGGGGGCATGGCTCTAATCTATGGATATCATAATAGAGCTAAGGTGCTAGCTTTTATGAAATGGGGGCAACCTACCAACCTCTGGATATCATGTTGGGTAGGAGCAGGTTTGAGAGCATAGTTTACCTTTTGGTTTCAAGATTGCATAAAAATGAAACCATTCCTTTAAGCATAGTTCCCATTCTGTGTCAAGCTCGTTAAAAAATGAAACAGATTCCTGTGAGCATAGTGTTTGGCTCTGATCTACTGATGCAAATCAAACCTTAAATTAATATCAATCCGGGTTGGTAAACTTAGAGGCATATCCACGTATCAGGACTCAAAGCTAGACTTGTTTGGTAATCTAGTTATCTGTGAAATAAACCTACTGATAGATTAAAAATACTGTGTCTTGAAAATACAAAAATCCCTTTACAGGAACAGCTTCATTTGTTTTTTTTAATTACACAGCAGTTTATATATAAAAGCAAATTATGTGAAAACACTGAGATAGTAAAAACAATTACAAATCAACCTTAACCCTAAGATATAGACTACAAGGCTCTGCCTAATATCCCAGCACTGAATAAAACAACGAATCATCAATTTCCCTTACGGGAAAGCATTCATGATGTATATTTGTTCTAAACACTTCATCATTAAATAAGCAACGATGTATAGCATAATAAAATCGTGGCCTGAACCATCCCTTTAGTATCTAACCAATACAATGACAGAGCTCATAAAAATGCAAGTGATGTGCAGCATATGGGATTGTAGTCTAAGCTATTCCTTCAATATACAACCAATGAAATAACAGGGATTTTATAAAACTGATAGAGAACTAGTTTAACTTGTTCTGCAATAACAAAATTGAATCCTACAGGAATTAAACATACCACTGGCACAATTTAAATCGTTTGCATCAATCCAAATCGCTGCAACAATCCAAATCGCATTCACTGGCAATAATTGGGTGTGCAAACTCAACAATGGGGGCCCTCCAATGCCTCATTCCACACACACAGTTGAAAAATTACAGAGCTTTAACTTTAAATGTATTCACCATAAAATCGATTACACAGTAAGAAAACCACGCATTTCAGAAACAATATATGTTTCTCCCAAATCGTGATGTCGTTCTTCATTGTTTTGTGAAGTACTTATACAAATTTGAAAGAAAACTAGAAATGCTATAATCCTGGAAACTAATTAATGAACATAGCCATCGAGATCCTCTATCAGATCCATGAGACTCAACAAAATCGAAACTGCCCTTCTTTTGTGCTGAGTGGCAGCACAGGTGGTCGCCTTTGACTGTGATTGACTTGACACCTGTGAGAGCCACATCATCTATCCGTTGGAAGATCATCCATCCTTGGACACTGAGGATCTTTTCTCCATCTTCCAATTCACGCCTAGCTGGCCTGCAAATGCTCAATCTTGGAGACATTACGGGAAGTTAGGACATCTTGTAATCTGAATAAAAATCTTAGTTTAAATGCTTTAAAAATCTCAAAACTCAATTTATTAAAAAGCAATGACATTTATACCTCTTAACCAAAGTTTATGGGTGAACTTTAAAGCTTTACAAATCAGTATGAAGGTTTTATGAAGGAAAATGGAAGATATCTAGGTGGAAAAAAGAGGTCAAAATGGTGCCCAACATCTCCCCCAAGAGGAAACTGCTGCATGTCCCCATGCCAAAAATATTTGACCCTGTTCAAAACCAAAATTTTGTTGCTGATCATCTTGATTCTAGTCTTTTGTCTATGATGATGCATCTGTTGAAGCCCGAGATGCATAGAGGACCTTCAATCTCTCATACTTAGCCTTATAAACCTTCTTTTGCTTATACCATCTATATGCATGTTTAGAGATGCATGTCCTCTGAACCTTCAGCTTCCAATTGAATTCTCTTAACTTCTCATTCCTTTGCTCTAGTTCCTTTATTTCAAGTTTCAATCTCCTAATCTCTTTATTACTTTTGGAAGTCTTCTTCTTCTTCATTTTCATTGGAAGCTGTTCAGAATTGGTATCCACCCCCAATTCTTCAGGCTCTTGTACTAAATCTTCTCTCTTTTCCTCTTCCACAGCTTGCTGCTTTGAGAAAAGAGAAGCTGAGTCTTTTAATGTCTCCTGTTTTGACTTCTTCTCCTTTTCCTTCTCTTGCTGATCCAAGAAGAGATTGATCCTTTTTGTCTGCTTGATCACCTCATCAGGGTCTTGGATATCCTGTCCTATTTCAGCTGCTGGATCTTCTTCTTGACTCCCCAAGGCTTGTATGTATTCCTCATCTTCTAATGTTGATTGGCTTCGAGCTTGCTTATACTTCCTTAGCTTTCTTTGGTAAGTAGTGAAAATCTGCTCTTGTCTTTGAAACTGTTTCTCCTCTTTCTTCACACTCCTCATTTGTATCCTTCTCTGAGGCTGTTTTGAACTTGCTGCCTCAGAGTTGTCTTCATCATCAGTAATCAGCAATACCGTCTTTCTTTTTCTTCTTCCCCTTTGGCGGTTTTGAGCTTGTTGCCTCAGGGTATGTTCTCATCAACAATTCATCTTCCTTTAAATCTTCTTCAAGCAGTTCTTCCTGTTCTTCAAACTAATTGTGGACTAAAAATCCTGACCATGTCAAATTTTGCCTTTGTAACTCATACTAGATGATGATTTTGATGAGTCCACAGTGAAAAAGGCTTGTCATTTTATCTTTTGCACACCTTTGGACAGCCTTAGCCATCTTAGTTAAACTCTGTAATAGGAAATAGGGCATATTGATCTCACATTCACCTTTTAAATGCTGCAACAGCTTGATGTGGTAAAGATAAACAATACTGAATCTGCCTTCAAAAGTAATAAATTTTTGGATAACATAAACTATTTCATCCCAAGGATGAACCAGCCAGCTTCTTGGTATCCCTTTCTTCCAGTTTACTGACCCTACTCTTGATTTGCTCAAAAATGGCATCCATGCTTTCTCTTTAAATTGTTTAGTCTTGAAAAACCTTTCTCCTTGCTGTGGCAAGCCAGTAATTTGTGCTAGGATGTCTGAAGTGCAAGTTTCCCACTATAAACTTTTCTCCATCAAATGTCTCAGCAAAAGCTAGACTAACATGCTCATTATGCCCGTCAAATTTTTCAAAGAAATTTACCCACTACTTATTTTCAAAAATCTCCATACAACTCTCATGAATATCAGTGGAATTGAACTTCGATGGTTCTAGTCTAGATGACATTTTGAATTTTAATAGGAAATAGGAAACTTCAACCTTTCAATCTTTAACTCTGCCTTTGTTTTTCTATCTCTGAAAATGTAGAATTTCTGTTGGTTTTGGCAGAGTCTTCAGCAAAGAAAAAGGGTTTAAGTTTTACCTCCTCTGTCTTCACTTCTTCCTGCACGATTTCTACAGCAATTGGTGTCTGCGCCCTTCTTGTAACCCACGGCCTCTTCTTACTACAAACTGTCACCCACAACAGTCGATTTTGCAGAGAATAACAATTGAATTCAGTCCCAGGGAAAATGACCAAGTCGTGGTCTCCAATTTCACCAATTCATAATGTAGGACTCAAGCACATTCATATGCTGTCGTGGGGCATATAACCACATTTTTCTTCATCATTCCATAAACATGCCACTCTCATTCAACCATTTGCTCATGAAAGGTAAGGTTTTGATTTATGTTTTAATTCCTTTATATGCCCCAACGTTAAACAAGCTATAATACATACTTTAGTTTCTTTGTATACCCAACGTTTTTAATGAACAAGCTGTAGAAAAGGAATTCTTCTTTTAAAGTAGATTTTTCTTTTGAGAATATACATAACCATCGATTTTTCTTTTAAGTATGGTGCACTAATGTATATAGAAAGGTATTTGAAATTGTATTTCCCAGTTTATTGCTCTAAAAACATTTCATTTTCTGCTGAGAAGGAGACCCTGCCTGTAGAATGCAGCATATATTTTGGCCACTTTTAAAATTTTTTCTTGGGTTTGATCCTGACAACCATCTTGACCCCTAGGGTGGGAAATGGAAAGTAAATAAAATACTGGCAAAGACTGTGAGGATAATAAAAATAGGCGGCTGGAAGAGACTGTGAGGATGATGAAAAATAGGCAGTCAAGCTTACAATGGTTGATAAATATGTCATCACTTAGAAACAAAGAATCCTAAAACTTTTAAAACATAAAAACTGAAAAATTCTTACAGACTTTGCTTGATATCCCTGTATGATGAGCTTGCTGCCTGATGTAACTGGTTTGCTTTTTATTTCTGATTCATTTCTGTCCTTCTGATGTCTTCTGTCTGCCATCTCAGATTCCTTCAGTTTTACTAAAAGTCAGGTCCTTCTGTAGATTTCTTCTGCCTTACTGGAAGTCAAGTCCCTCTGCATTGTTAAAAATCACTTGTATTGCTAGAAATCAGGTCCCTTCTACATATGAAAAAGGCTTGGAGGGTTCCAAAGAAGCATGAAAATGCTTATCCCCCTCACAGGCCTACCTTTTGACTTGTCCTCAAGTCAAACAAAAGTGGATTATTGAAAANTGGCAGCTTGTCTCATCTCATCTGGTTGATTCAGCTGAAGTATTCTTTCTTGCTGAGCCTCAGAAAGATCCATGCCCAAATCTCCTGCTAACTTGAAGGTATGAATTTGAAACTCTATAGGGAGGAGGACTTGCTTACCGTAAACAAGCCGATAAGGAGAAAAACCAGTACTGTTTTTCCAAGTGATATAGTATGCCCATAAAGCTTCAGTAAGCTTAGTTGACCAGTCCTTCCTATGCATCTGAATAGTTTTGGTGATGATGCCTTCTAAAGTCTTGTTTGTAGATTCCACTTGGCCATTTTCTTGTGGATGGTAAGGGGTAGACTTTCTGTGCTTGATCTTGTACTTTTCTACTATCTCCTACACTAGTTTGGAAGTAAACTGGGCACCTTGATCAGTTACAATCTCTCTAGGCACCCCGAATCGGACAAATATCTCCTCAAAAAGAAAGTTTACCACGGTCTGCTCTGTGGCTCTTGGTAAAGGTTTGGCCTCTACCCACTTAGTAACATAGTTCGTACAGACCAAAATGTATTTTTTTCCTTGTGATGGCAGATGAATTAGACCAATGAAGTCAAGGGCCCATTTTTCAAATGGTTCAATGAGGATTTGGGGATGGAGTGGCATTTCATCAAATCGGACTGGCCGTCCCATCCGCTGACAAGTATCACAACTTTTAACATACCTCTTAGCATCTTTGAAAATAGAAGGCCAATAATACCCTAAATTGAGTATCTTGTATGCTGTTCTTTTATCTACAAAATGGCCACCACACGGTTCATCATGACATGCTTTTAAAATATCTAAAATTTCATCCTGTCGTACACATCTTCTTATAATTAGGTCATATCCTGTGTAAAAGAGATCACCATTAACCCATATATGCCTAGCACTTTGTTTAATAATCTTTTTCTTTTCTTTAGATGTCATAGATGGTGGTAATTGTCTTGATGATAAGTAATTAGCAATGTCAGCATACCAAGGAGTGATAACAGAAATTGCAAATAAGTGTTCATCAGGAAAACTATCTAAAACAGGAACAACCTCACCAGTATTGTGCAAGCGAGACAGGAAATCTTCCACTTGATTTTCTCGTCCAGGTCGATCTAGAACAGTGATATTGAACTCCTGCATTAGTAACAACCATCTAGTAATCCGACCATTAGTGATAGAATTATTCATTAAATATCGTAAGGCTGAATGATCTGTATGGACAAAAATTTCGTAGCCAGTTATGTAATGACGGAACTTGTTGACAGCATGAACCATCGCCAACATTTCCTTTTCAGTGACTGTATAGTTCAACTCTGCAGGTGTCAGATTTTTACTAATAAAATAGATGGCATAAGTCAAAGTATGTTCTTTCTGGCCCAATGAGGCCCCTATTGCAGTAGCAGAGGCATTAGTGGAAATATGAAAAGGCAATGTCCAATTTGGTCCCCTTAAAATGGGAGCAGTTGAGAACTTCTCTTTAAGTGTCTGAAATGCAGATTGACAATCAGTATCCCAATTAAAATTCACATCCTTTGAAAGCAATTTAAACAATGGCAGAGCTATCTTACTGAAATTTGCAATAAATCTACGATAATAGCTTGCATACCTAAAAAGCTCCTTACATCTGTTTGAGTTGTTGGTTCAGATAAATTTTCAATGATTTGAATTTTGGCAGGATCTACTTTTATTCCAGATGCAGAAATGTGATGTCCTAAAAATATCCCTTCAGTCATCATCATAAAACATTTTTCATTACTGAGGGAAAGATTTGAGTCAACACACCTTTTTAAAATTTTCTCCAGGTTTGCCAAGGAATCTTCAAAGGTACTTCCATACACAGAAAAATCATCCATGTAAATTTCAACACACTCATGAATCAGATCTGCAAAGATGGCCAAGACTTCCCTCTGAAAGGTAGCTGGGGCATTACATAGGCCAAAAGGTAAAACCTTGTAGGCATATGTGCCCCAGGGACATGTAAAGGTAGTTTTGTCTTGGTCTTCTGTGGCAATACTAATCTGATTATACCCACTGAAACCATCTAAAAATGAAAAGTATTCTTTTCTAGCTAAAGTATCCAACACTTGATCAATGAAAGGCAATGGGAAATAGTCTTTTAATGTTGCCTTATTCAATTCCCTGTAATCCACACATATGCGCCATTTACCATTCTTTTTAGGAACAACAACCAAGGGAGAAAACCATTGGCTGTCGGAAATGGGGTAAATAAATCCTACTTTTAACAACTTCTGCAACTCTTCCTTGACTATTTCTTTTAGTATAGGGTTCATTCATAGTTGCGGTTGTCTAAGAGGTCTGATTTTGCCATCTGTGTAAATGTGGTGAGTGCATGTCTCATGATGAATACCTAGCATATCAGTGTACTCCCAAACAAATGCATGGGAATGTTTATTCAACAAGGCAACCAATTGTTCTTCCTATGATGTAGTAATATGTGCACTTATATTCAAACTTTTTCTTGGACTGATTTCAATTGTTTTACTTTGAATATATGTGATTGAATGAACATTAAAAATATCATGCAGTGCCAATGCTAGAGAATGTACTGTGCAATTTTCCTGAAAATTATAACCCAAAACTTGATCGGCTACAGCATATTGCATATCTCTTAATTCTTCAGAAATATCAGGTTCGACAATAAAATAATCTAACAAATCTTTGTAGTTTTCTTCCTGAAAATCAAAGAACTGGTTGATACTCAGGACAGGCTAAATCACTTCTTCTTCTTGTTCTTTAGTCTCATTAATCCATGAAAGCTGATCTAGGGTAGAAGGCCTTTGGGCAAAAGGATAAAGTGCAATTTGTTTCCTCTCTGTCCCATGTGAAATGAGCATACTTCCTGACCTACACCCTATGAAAGCATCTGCTGTTGCCAACCAGGGTCTGCTAAGAATTAATGGGTGACCTCCTAGGTTAGACTTTGGCTGTAGCACTATAAAATCAACATGATACTCCCAGGAGTCTAAAGAAACAATGATATCTTCTAAGACCCCTTCATGTGTAATTTTAGACCTATCAGCTAATTCCAATACTGTTGTAGTTGGTCTGAGATTTGTCAAATGAAGATATTCCATTGTTTCAAGTGTCATAACATTAATGGCAGCACCTAGATCAATCAGCGTTTTTGGAATTGAAAAATTATTAATAGTAATTGTAACCATTGGGATTCCAGGATCTACATACTTTTCAATGAAAACAGTGTTAGACATTAATCCTGCTAGATTTCCTACCACATGAATTTTTTATGGATCCTTCTTTCTTTTATTAAGACATAATTCCTGAACTGTTTTAGTGTAAATTGGAATATCCTTTATAGCCTGCAGTAGAGGAATTTTGACATATACATTTGTTAACTCATTCAAAACATCAAAATCAGGTAAGGACATTGAAGGTTTTTCTTTGACCAACCTTTCGGGAAAAGGAGGTGTATAAGATGCTAAAGTTTTCCCTTTTTGATTGTGATTTTCTGATTGAGATTTTTTTGTATTTAATTTTTTTGGAATTTTCTCATTTTCTGTTTGTTCTTCTAAGATAACAGGAGATTCTTTTGGTAAGGTTTTCCCAGATCTTAAATTGATATTTTGCAGTGGGAGGATTGAGTAAGGGAGTGCCATTCCATCATCAACGTTATACATAGGTCTGTCTGTTTTATTATTTGGGTTTGGAATTCGCTGAGCTGGTAATTGTGTGGGCCGAGGTGGAGGCTGATTGGATGGAAATTGAAGCTGTTGAGGTAGTGGACCCAACTAAGGAGTCATGTTGTTGGGTTGTTAAAAAGATGGGACTTGGAAAGATGGGGCTTGGACTTGATGCTGCTGGTATTGGGGATAGGCTGAAGGTTGTTGATAAGGCTGCAAATAGGCCTGCTGATATGTCTGGTTACCATGGGCATAACCTCTCCAATTTGGAGAAGATTGGGCTAATGGAGGAGACCAAGTTTTCCAGGGCATGGGTGCACTCCATGAATTCTGAATAGGAGTTTGATAATTTGTATGAAATTGCTGCATGGGGTCTTGAGACATACCTGAGAATCGTGGCTGCCAAGGTCTTCGTTGTCCCATAAAGTAAAGAGACTCCATGCTTTGATTCTCCTCCATTCGAGCTGCCTGCAATTCTTTCAATCTAGGGCAGTCATAAGTTTTGTGATTAAAAGTACATAAGCCACAAATTTCAACAGTATTTAAAGGACATTCTTTTAGTGGGTGTTTCTTTCTACACTTAGGACAAAAGATAGATAAAGCTTGATCTTGCTGGTCCTGTTGTTCTTGTCTCTTCTTGGTTTTTGCTACTTCGACTTGTGTGCCCAAGGTACTCAATAAATCAGTCTTGAAATCTTCTAGCAGATTTCCAAGATCAGCTCTAGAGATGCCACTATTTGCAGATCTAGTTACTTTGGTAGTGACATCCCTTTTTCCAGTTCTAGCCTTTCCTCTCGAATATTTCTGACATAAATCTTATATCTCATCAAAAGGAAGGTAAGAGATGTCGCCTTTTCCCATAACATTCAAAATATCCAAATACTCTTCTCTTATTCCTTTCAGAAATATTGTTCTAATCATCTCTGGTGTCAAAGAATTGTACTTAGATTTCTGTAGGTTATATGAGAATCTTTCCAAATACTCTTCCAAGCTCTCATCTTCCTGTTGAGTCATTCCAAAAATTTCATCTTTTAGATCCTTTGATCTGCAATAGGCCTGATATTTTCGAAGAAAGATCTTCCTCATCTCATCCTTGCTAGTAATAGAATGCTCTCCTAAACCCATGAACCATTTCAAGGCAGCTGCTTTAAGGGTAGTAGGGAAAAGACGAATCTTATGGGTGTCATCAGTGTATCCATAAGTTCGACATAAGATATCAAATTCGAATAGGAAGGAGTCAGGATCTTCAGAGGTCAGGCCATAGAAGTTTGGTAAAACAGATGGTGGGATATTCTTCATTTTTACCTCTTCCCCTAGGATAATGCTAGTGTCCAAAATGGGAAATTTAAAGGTGGCTTCCTGATCTCCTTCGGTTCTTTCATCCATCTCTTGTCTCCTTTCTTCTTCCCTTTCATGTCTCCTCTCCTCTTCTCTTTCATGTCGCCTCTCTTCTTCTCTTCTCTCTTGTCTTCGTTTGTTTTCTATTTCCAGCATCCTCTCATATTCCCTTCTCTATTTTGCAGTTGGCCCTTTTGATGTTTCTTTCTCAGCCATGTTAGAAGTACCTACTGTTGAGATGAATCCTTTTGAAAAATAAGGTCCTATTACTTCTGTTTTTGGGGGGTTTTTGATAAATCTTCCTTTCTCATCTCTTTGTCTTGACATAAAACTAAATCTACTCTATGTTTTTGTTGAAATTTTTGTTTTTATCAGAGAACTAAAGTTCCTAAGCCTACTTCTACAATGCTTCCCCGGCAACGGTGCCAAAATGTTGGGCTCTGATCTACTGATGCAAATCAAACCTTAAATTAATATCAATCCGGGTTGGTAAACTTAGAGGCATATCCACCTATCAGGACTCAAAGCTAGACTTGTTTGGTAATCTAGTTATCTGTGAAATAAACCTACTGACAGATTAAAAATACTGTGTCTTGAAAATACAAAAATCCCTTTACAGGAACAGCTTCATTTGTTTTTTTTTTAATTACACAGCAATTTATATATAAAAGCAAATTATGTGAAAACATTGAGATAATAAAAACAATTACAAATCAACCTTAACCCTAAGATATAGACTACAAGGCTCTGCCTAATATCCCAGCACTGAATAAAACAACGAATCATCAATTTCCCTTACAGGAAAGCATTCATGATGTATATTTGTTCTAAACACTTCATCATTAAATAAGCAGCGATGTATAGCATAATAAAATCGTGGTCTGAACCATCCCTTTAGTATCTAACCAATAAAATGACAGAGCTCATAAAAATGCAAGTGATGTGTAGCATATCGAATAGTAGTCTAAGCTATTCCTTCAATATCCAACCAATGAAATAACAGGGCTTTTATAAAACTGATTGAAAACTAGTTTAACTTGTTCTGCAATAACAAAATTGAATCCTACAGGAATTAAACATACCACTGGCACAATTTAAATCATTTGCATCAATCCAAGTCGATGCAACAATCCAAATCGCATTCACTGGCAATAATTGGGTGTGCAGACTCAACAATGGGGGCCCTCCAATGCCTCGTTCCACACACACAGTTGAAAAATTACAGAGCTTTAACTTTAAATGTATTCACCATAAAATCGATTACACAGTAAGAAAACCACGCAGTTCAGAAACAATATACGTTTCTCCCAAATCGTGATGCCGTTCTTCATTGTTTTGTGAAGTACTTATACAAATTTGAAAGAAAAATAGAAATGATATAATCCTGGAAACTAATTAATGAACATAGCCATCGAGATCCTCTATCAGATCCGTGAGACTCAACAAAATCGAAACTGCCCTTTTTTTGTGCTGAGTGGAAGCACAGGTGGTTGCCTTTGACTGTGATTGACTTGACACCTGTGAGAGCCACATCATCTATCCGTTGGAAGTTCATCCATCCTTGGACACTGAGGATCTTTTCTCCATCTTCCAGTTCACGCCTAGCTGGCCTGCAAATGCTCAATCTTGGAGACATTACGGGAAGTTAAGACATCCTGTAATCTGAATAAAAATCTTAGTTTAAATGCTTTAAAAATCTCAAAACTCAATTTATTAAAAAGAAATGACATTTATACCTCTTAACCAAAGTTTATGGGTGAACTTTAAAGCTTTACAAATCAGTATGAAGGTTTTATGAAGGAAAATGGAAGATATCTAGGTGGCAAAAAGAGGTCAAAATGGTGCCCAACACATAGTTTACCTTTTGGTTTCAAGCTTGCACAAAAATGAAACCATTCCTGTGAGCATAGTTCCCATTCTAAGTCAAGCTTGTTAAAAAATGAAACAGATTCCTGTGAGTATAGTTTACCTTTTGGTTTCAAGCTCATTAAAAAATGAAACAACACCTGACCATCATGTCAGGTTCTAGCCATCATGTCAGTTTTCCATGAGCAAAGTTCCCATTCTATGTCAAGCTCATTAAAAAATGAAATAGCACTTGACCATCATGTCAGTTTTCCCTGAGCAAATTTCCCATTCTATGTCAATCTCGTTAAAAAATGAAATAGCACCTGACCATCATGTCAAGTTCTGACCATCATGTCATTTTTCCCTGAGCAAAGTTCCCATTCTATGTCAAGCTCATTAAAAAATGAAATAGCACCTGACCATCATGTCAGTTTTCCACTGAGCAAAGTTCCCATTCTGTGTCAAGATCATTAAAAAATGAAACAGATGCCCCTGAGCAAAGTTTCCATTCTATGTCAAGCTCGTTAAAAAATGAAATGGATCTCCTCAAGCATAGTTTACCTTTTGGTTTCAAGCTTGCATAAAAATGAAATCAATCCTGAGCATAGTTCATTTTCTATGTCAAGGTCGTTAAAAAATGAAGTAGGTTTCTTTTAGCATAGTTTACCTTTTGGTTTCAAGCTTGCATAAAAATGAAACCATGTTCCAAGCATAGTTTACCTTTTGGTTTCAAGCTTGCATAAAAATGAAACCATGTTCCAAGCATAGTTACCTTCTATTTCAAGCTTGCATAAAAATGAAACAAATCCCCTCCCCTTGAGTTGAGTCTTCCCTTTAGTGTTCGAACTTGAACCTTGTTTCCACATGCCCAGTTCTCATTCTTCCTACCCCCCTAGTGAACATTTTCACATTAGTAACCATGTTTTTTTTTATAGGTTGGGTATGTAATAAGAATCGTCAAACGAAACGAAGCTTGGGGGGCATGTCGATTCCCTAACAACCATGTTAGGGGTAATCTTCGCTAGCAATCATGCTGGGGGCAAGATTTCAACCTCTGTATATCATGTTGATGGGATTTCTCAAGCATAGTTTACCCATTGGTTTCGAGCTTGCGTAAAAATGAAACCAATCTTCGAGCATTCTTTCAACCAATCTTCGAGCATTTTTTTCAACTGATCTTCGAGCTCATTAAAAAGAGTAAGATGGTGTTGAGCTTACTTTTCATTTTTCGTGCTCTGGTTAAAACACAAAATTTGGTTTAAGCTTAGTTTATTACTTTTTCATGCTTTGGATTCAAACATGAAAAAGGATAATGGAGTTCTCTTTAAACTCTTTTTCAGGCTTCCTAAATATGAAAAGATCGTCGAGCGATCTTGTCTTCTTCACGCTCGTTAAAGTATTTGAAGAGTCGTCCATCCGATGGTAGGTTATCTCTTTTTCGGTTCGAATAGGACTATTTACGAAAAAGGAACACTCCAGCCAATCATGACTGGAAGAGTTCTCTAAGGTATGATTTTACACTTTTTTAGGCCTTAGAGACTAAATCATACGAAAAAGGACCCCCTTTGGTGTCTTATTCCGTATTCGTTCAGACTCTCTAAACATGAACGATACCAAGTTTTCTTTCAGTGGACTCGTTAAATTAAACATTGACAGACCCGTGTTGGGATCGAACCCCTCCTCTCTCAGGTTCGTAAAACATATGAGTCTGGACTTGTCTTCCGACAAGCTATATCGAGTGTTTGTTACCCTCTTTGAACTCATAAAACCGAAAAGAGGCACTCATCAATCATGATGGGGGAAATGGGAAGGGAATCATTTTGTAAATAATGGCAGTTGTTTGTTGTTACCTTTGAACATGGCACTTGTCTGCACAATCATGTCAGTCAATTGGGTATTCAGCTGATCTCCGTGATGACCCACTTTCATGAGTCATGCCAATCCTTTGAATCTTTCAAAAAAATGCATTGTCCACTGTCGCATTGTGTATCTGTCCTATCTAGTCATGTTGCCAAGTCATTTTATCGTGCCGCCCGATGTTCAAGGGGAATTTGAAGAAGTTTTACCTCTGTAGTCTACACAGTCTTTGTGTCAGTATCTTTGAGTCAGTCATATGGTTACTACATTCACATCATTCCAGAACTATGTTCTGATTTTTGTGTCGTTGATGTGGGACTCATCATGGCCCTCCTTCGACGAGACTATTCCCATCGACATCAGCTCATTATCTGGGAAATAGTCTTAGAAACAATATTTAGTACCTTGAGATCTGTATGCCTTAATGACAGTTTCTCTCACTCTCAACATAGGTTGACATCATTGACCTTTGATCGATAGAATCGACTGGGTGTTCAACATCAGGACAGCTATTCACACTCAGTAGGTTGTACTAGGGTACCTTGGGAATCATTGACATTAATGGTGATCTCCCTCGCACTTGTTAATGGTTCACATCATTGACTGGTAATCAAGTGGTTTCTACCATGTTCGACTTCAGATCATTGTAATCACATGGATAGAATCGTACTTTGTGGAAGACGAGACGAAGACCCTGGGTATTTGTTTAAAAGCGCTCATTGATTTTTCCCCAGGTTGTGATGGACTTTTGTATATCTAGCATGGATCCACATTTGTATGGTCATGTCTATGCTCAAATTTGCATCTGTATGACATAGATCTACGTTGTATGTCTGGTAGCTATGTCCAAGTTTAAGTCCTCTGTCACATGGATCTACGTTGTATTCTAGTAGCCATGCTTGTTTACTCCTCTCATGGATCTACCTTGTATTGGTTTGCAGCTATGAGTTTGGTTACTTGTGTCTATGAGTCAACGTACCGATGTACTACAAATTCCTACTTGACAACATGCTCCGATCGAGCCGACATTTTCATCTCTTGGCGACAACTTGTTCTCAAAGCTCTCGTTTATCATATCCCTCTAAGACTCATGTTTTAGGGGGTATCATGTTATACCAAAATCCTGTCACCATCATGTGATAAGACATTTGACATACCTAATTGCCCTGAACCCCAGCTTCTAGAGTGGAAACTAAATGGTTTTTCATCAATATTTCATACAAATTCCCAGCACTGCACATGCCCCTTTATCCAGGAGCGGTACCCTTGTTTGCACCGCCCATCATCTGTTGCCCATAAGCGGTGCCACCATTTATTGTTCTTGGTCCATAAGCGTTTATTACCAGAACCGCTCTGTCATAGAAGGAGAAACACGATACCCTGGGTAAAAAGGGAAAAAGAGAAGTTTCTCGAGGCTTCTAGATGATAAGTATCGTGTCATGCCTTATCCCTACTATTGTGGGTTTGTTGAGCTCGAGATCCCTCATCCTAGGATCTTAGAGGCCACATCACGCACTAATTTCTCAACCATCTCTATCCATTAAAGCCTTATAAATAAGAGCTCATAGCCATGGTTGAACAGGGAAAAACACTTGAGGTATTGTTATGCTGTTGGATTGACCATTGACCCAAGATCATTTGGAGAGAGCATAGAGAGCTAGAGTCGGAGCTTTTGGGGATGAGAATGTCTAGTTTCATGGAGATGCATGTCAACACTAAGGCTTGGTTGTAAAATTCTTCATATTCTTTAATGCAAGTTGATTTCTGTCCCACATATGTTGTTGTTGTTGTGATTTCGCATATATGTTGCTAGATTCCTTAGTCATTGGCATAGATTAGTAGATCATATTCTGGTTGCTTTGATCTGTTTCGTGTTGAGCTTGATTGCAGTACACAGGTGGACTATCAAAGCCTTGTATTCTAGATATCTACAACGTCTAGGGAGAGTCTTCAACCTCTGTCCTCTATTTGTTCTGGATCTGAACCATTCAGACCAGTGGAACACCTTGTTGTCCGCAGGAGGTGAAATATTCCAGCTAACACCAAAGTACAACATATATTTAAGGAAGAATTGGTTCCAGTAGCCTTAGTCAAAATTGGTCTCGGCAGCCTTAAGAGAATGCCCGCCACAATTCATGGTTTGAGAAGAATGCCCACACCATGGTACCTTCCTATGGCTCATTGGTTTGGATACCTATTCATGATTTGAGTTTTCTTTAATATTTCTTGGGGAGAAAGATACAGGCCTGCCAAAACAAGGTGTTTCACTGGTGGATGCAAAAATGGCTAAGTAGCCTCAGAAAGATGCCCGCCCTAAATTATGGGTTAGATTAAATGCCCGCAACACATGGGGGTATTGTAGATTGGTCTTTGACCTACCTCACCATGTATTCAGATTGTCTTGGAAGTGCATGAAGAAACAGTTATGGACCTACCAAAAGGGTGTTTTAGGCAGATTAGACCAAATTGAGGAATTTGTCTAAGTATGGAATTGGTGTTAAATCTGCCCAAGTGGCCTTAAGGAAATTCCCGCCATGCTTCATAAAATGATGTGAAAAATGTATTGAGAATGTGAGTCTCTAGAGTGTTGTATGGAGCATACAACCATGTCACTTGCCTCACTAGAGAGTCTCTAAGGTGGAAGATGTCAACCTGTCAAAACTGCCTCCCAACCATATTTGCACTATTCCAGTACTCGCAAAACTGCCTAAGTGGCTTCACGAAAATGCCTGCCATAGATTGTCCTAATGATGATAAATTTATTTGAGGGTATGGGGTTGTTATTTAATGAAGTGGCTATCTTGCCATGTTCTTATTTTTTCTTATGGTGACTACATTGAGGAAAATAACAATCTCCCAAAATAGAAGAAAAACTTTTTTGCATATTCAAAAGTATGAAAAAATTGACTAAGTGTTAAGAACAGGAGTTTGAGAGGTCAGTTGGAAATGACCGCCGAGGGATTTCTTTGTTCAAGTAAATTCATCAAATGTAATGGATCCATTCTTTGGTAAGTTTTCCATTTGCTCATGACTTTAGGTCTCCATAGGGTGTTCACACATGTTAAATAGGAGTCTGCCAAAATAGGAAGAAATATGTTTTTATGCTCAAAAGAAGTTAAGAAGCTATTTTGATATGCTTGCCAGAGGCTCAGGTTGTCTCAGTAAATTCTAAGGGTGACATGGTCCTGTTTCCTAGTGGACTCGCTATCCATCCATACCTTCAATTTGCTTAGTGATGGATAAATGACAAAAATATGAGTCTCATGATGTGATGAGGTTGGAAAGACACATGATGGTGTCCTAATGTCTCATGATGTCTTTGTTACATTTTGATAGTGGTTTGCAAGAGTATGATAATTTTGGGAATTTTACTAAGTGATAAAAAATTGCCCTAAAGCAGTTGCGTTATGAAAATGTCCACAATAATTCATTAGAAGAAGAAAATGTCTGCCGAGGAGAGACAAAGAAGCTTAAGAGGATGAAAGTGGTCCTGATGGAATCACCATGTTGGCCTATACTGATTGGGTGTCTCACACCTCAAATTGGATGAAAATAAAAATCTCATCACTTTGACCCGAGGTTTGATAATAATTCTGGTAAAAATGCATAAGTGACCTTAGTAAAATGCCAGCCATTTCCAGTAGTTGATGGATTAAATTGTTATGAGGGTATGGGTCTCTAGAGTGTTGATTAGTGCATCTAATCACATCATTATTTTGTCCAAAAACTCTCTGAAGATGAAGTTACCAGTATGCCAAAAGTGCCCTCTGGCTTGTTTTGCTCAAGTCCAATAAAATGCCCGCTCGACTAAGAAGAATACGAGTCTAAAGGGGAAATCAGTTTGGTTGTGCTGAATGGGATGTATTACATCATCTGATATCATTGGTTCAGGAGTTGGTGAAAATAAAAATTCCTCATGTTGACTTAGGGTTTTATAATTTTGTCAAAGTGGTAAATCTATAGTTTAAAATGTTATTTTCAAATGCCCACCAGATGATGTGTGTGTGTCAATTAATTCATCAAATTACATGTATTTGTTCCTTGTTGAAGTGTTTATCCAATCATGGTTTCAGTTTTCCATATGGAGGTCACATCAGTGAAAAATTAACCTTCCATGTTGAAAAAAAATCATGTTCACACAGTGTATGAGTTTGCCCGCACATAGCTTAAAAATATATAATAAAAACATTTTTCAGATGCCTGCACAAGCCAAAGATTTAAATAGAGATTGCTCAGCCAGTTAATTAAAAAAAGATGAAATAAATAAGAGACATAAACAAAACAGTGTTTATTATTTAATTAACATACATAAATTTAATTTATTTCGAAGAGATTGATGCTTTCTTTCACAACCTACAAGCAGTCTCGTATTGATCACTGAAAACATTGGATTCGGAGATGAATTATCTATAATGTTATCTTATATGTCGATAAATACAAAACTCCATCATACAACAAAAAAAATCATTAACTTTCGATAAATACATGTATACAGTGATATGCCAACTAAAAAGCATTTTTCATTATATGTCGATAAATACAAAACTCCATCATACAAATTATTTTTTTCATTAAGTGTCGATAAATACATATATACATTGATTTATACATATCTAGCATGTTTCAGAGATGGCTGCAATCCATCCTCTTGAGCAGAAGACAAATCTGAATTGTCTCTCTTTCCAAGAACATAAATAATTTGTTTTATGTTGTTGTCAAAGTCGTCTGGGAGAGATCAAGGTAGAACATACTATACCAAAAAACACATAATTATTATTTATTTCCAAATAAGAGAATAAAAATAATAAAATAGTGCATACCAATAAGGAAATATATTAAAAACTCACAATTACCTTAATGAATGTATGCCAATCATATGTTTTAACCACACCAAAATCACCTTTTTTCGTTAAGATATTCTTTATGTTAGATGAAAACCTTGTCAGAAACCTGATTTTTCTGATGACCTCTTTTACAATATTGCTCTGTTGCTCCATCAAGCACCAAGGAAGACTAATATTCTGTTTACAGCCATCACCATTAGAATTAATGATCACACTTTGCAATGTGTGATTAGCTTCTTGGATGTCACTACAAATCTTTCCAATTCTTTCTTTGTCAGTCCTTCCATCTAATATTCACCATAGCAATTCTGTTATGTTCTTCCCGATATGCATTGTATCAAACAAATGAACTATTTGTAGGTGCTTGTAGTATGGCAACCTACTGAATTGCATCGGGTAAAGTTTCATTCCTCATTGAAGCCCATTCGTGCCTTAACGACATTCATGAAACATCAACAAAATCAAATTAAAACTAATTAATCAATATAGGTACATATCGCGCTGAACATAATTCACTAAAAAAAACAAAGATTTATATAATATATGATACAAGTTGAATTTGATTGTCATTGATGTCAAAGGAGTTCAATGAATCATACAAAAGGATAACTAAAGACATGATTGCAGGGTAAATTCAGTGAAAGACAAAGGAATGACAAAGGAAGTAATGGCATGGAAAGTATGATGATGTGGCATGTATGGTGAGGCTGAAAAGACACCTAATGGTGTTCTGGTTCTATCAGGAAGTCAGTGTTGTAATCTGACATCATTCTGGAAAAATATGGCAACTTTGTGAAACTTTGGAAATTGACTAAGTATGAAAAAGTAGTCAAAAGTACTCTAAGAGAATGCTGGCCATAATTCATGGTTTGAATAGAATTCCCACACCACCATATCAAGATATAGCTTGTTGAACTGGCTATCTAGCCACGGTCTTGGTTTTCCTTAATCCTTTCTGAGGAGAAAGTTATAAGTCTGCCAAAATAGGGTTTTAGGATAAACCTTGGAGAAATTCTTGGACATGGCTAAGTGTTGGAAAAATGGTCCTGGTGGCCTTTGATCTATGACATTTGATAAATTTATTTTCACAAGGACATCCCTTGGCAGGAATTTCTAAACGACCTCTCAAAATCCTGTTTTCAACACTTAGGCAATTTTCTTGTGTTTCTCGATATACAAAATAGTATTTTTCCTACTTTTGGAAAATTGATATTTTGCATATGTGACCATTGTAAGTCAGCCTAAAAGTATAGCTGGATATCCATTTCAAAAAATAACAAATCCATGCCAATTGATGAACCTATTGACATACACCCAATATCTAGCAGGCATTTGAAAGTGGTCTTCCAAACTGCTTATTGACACTTAAGACAAATCTCTTCAAACCCTAAGTCACCAAGGAACATCATACTGACTCAACCATGCCAATCTTCTCTCTTGCAACCTCATCATCTAACCTTGGCAGGCATTTTAGTGGGATAGTGCAAATGAAGGTGAGAGGCACTTTTGGCAGATTGATATCTTCCTCCCCATAGTCTCTTTGGGAAATATAAAACCATGGTTGGATGCACCAACCAGTATAATAGAGCCTATCACTTTCAGATAATTTTTCTCACCATCCTATAAGAGGTGGCGTGCATTTCCTTGAGGCCACTTAGGCAGATTTTACCAATAATTCCATAGACAATTTGTCCAAAACCTAAGGTGGATTTTTCATTTCACCCAAAACCTGAACTAATGCTACTAGATGATGTATTATAGCTTACTGAGCACACCTATGTTGTTTTCAATCCTAACCTCATCTTCATTTTCCCTAGGAGGGCATTTTACTGAACTTTGGTGTAAGACGACCTGTAACCCTGTTTTGGCAGATCCATATCTTCTTCCTCAAGCATTATAAAACTAATGTGAGAACATGGTCAGGTAAAAAAAAAATACACCTACAATATGACTATGTGGTGCGGTCATTTTCTTCAACCCACAAATTATGGCAGGCATTTCCCTAGAGAAATTCTGACTAATTTGACCAAAAATCCTTCTTTTGGGAGACCTGTATCTTCTTCTTCAAGGAGTTTTTCTGAGAACTACAACCATGGTCAGATAGATATTTCAACAAAATATGGGATGGCAGGTCATGGAGGGAATTTTCTTCTTCTTATGAATTATGGTGTTCACTTTCGTAAGGCAATTGCTTTAGGGCAGTTTTTCGACACTTAGTCAAAATCCCCAAATTATCATACCTTTACAAACTACTACCAAAATGTAACAATGACATCATGAGACATTAGGACACCAACATGTGTTTTTTAACCTCGTCACACATGCCATATCAACACTTATTTTGTCATTAATGACCTCCTTTGACATCAATGACAACCATACTCAACAGTGTCCTTGTGCTAATAAAATTCATAGGGTGACATAGATATGTCCTTGTTGAAGTGGTTATCCACCCATGCTTTCAGTTTTCCTTATGATGGTCACATGTGCAAGAAATCAATCTGCCAAAGTAGGAAAAATATTGTTTTGCATATTCAGAAATTTGGCTAAGTATTGACCAATATTCCAACCATACATAAATAATTTGGCATACCTTGACGATTTCTATTATATTCCAAATTCCATAGGTGAGGTGTCATTCTTCGTGGTTTTTTTCCATTGTCTTCTTTACCATTGAATTTTTCTTTGTCTGTAGTTCGATAACTATGGTTCTTAGGGAGAAAATGCCTATACTCATCAAGCACTTCCTTTGCTAAACTCCTTGAACGATCTCCCTACAATGTCTTTTAGTTGTCGCTCTTAAAATTATTCTTCTTTGCAATCCCCTGCAATCAGAGCAAGGGCAATAACATTTTCCATCTCCCCTCGCCTCTAATGCCACTCTAAACTGAGCAAGCTTCCTTGCATTTTCATTCATAGTGAATAATCCTTGTAGTGACAAGTAATTGTCTTACCTACACCATACCAAATAGTAACTTGTCAAATACATTAGATATAAGTATATTTCTAAATGCAATATATTATATACCAATTTATATTAAAAAAAACATGAATACTGTGATGAATAGGATTTTCATTGATGACAACATTAATGACACTCATTTTGGAAAAATATGGTAATTTGGTGAAAAACAGGAAAATGACTAAGTGTTGGAAAACTGGCTCGGGTAGCCTTAATAAAATTCCTGCCACAAATTGTGTGTTGAAGAAAATTCCAACACCATATGGGGGTCTTGTAGATTCATATTTGGCCTACCTGACCATGTCTTCATATTGTCTTGAATTATATGAGGAAGAAGTTATGAACCTGCAAAAACGGTGTTTTAGGCAGATTGGACTAGACTAAAATACTAATGGTGTATGGACAGAGTTGAGACAGGGTTGTAGTATGTTATATGTTGAATGACTTGCTGAGTACAAAATGAAGACTTGTTGATTGGCATTTTTGATGTGTTTTCCTGTGGCAAACTTTGGAAGAGTATGATGTATCAATTGTAATTTGTATAGGGAGGTTGGGTGGAGCTGGGGAAAGATTTATTGGCCTTTTGACAAGTTGAAGCTTGTTTGGATGTTGTAGCATCCTAGTCAATTGTAGCTGACTGAACCATTATGGTGCGTGATGCCATCTTATGGGTTGTAGCCCATATTGTAGACTGAAGTCTACACTCATATAAATATTACAAAACTATATCTTGTGTCCCTTGTACAATGTCTTGATAGTGATGTGTTTAATTGATGAATGACATATGCCTAGTTGATATTGTCCTTTGATAAATATGTTGTTGAAGCAATTGTGAAATAATGATATAAGATTGGTAGAAAAATTTGAAATTGAGTTGAAGCCTTAGCTCATTGATTCACCCCCCCCCCTCTCAATGAGCATTGTGTCTAAAAGACTGAAGTTTCCATTGATTCCATCAAGTGTTGTGCAATGGCCTTTGATTTACTCACAAGGAGACCTTGATAGTTTGGGCATTGGAACACTAGGTGGCCCAAATGGTCAAAATGAAAGTTATCCTTTTATTGTGGAAAGCGATTAACACCGTGTCAACGAACAACAGCTTATAGTGGAGCATTGGGTCTATAAAAAAAATGAATTAGCTAGAGCCATTGTTGAATGGACCCTCTTGTTGTAATTACTCTGGTTTAAATAAAAGGAGGGAGTTGTAGGGTTGCTAAATTCGTCCGTAAGGTACATGACCCGAAGAATACAACTGTTATTTTGAGCCTTAATGTTAGTTTGTATCCCTCAAAAAAGGATGCATGCCTACCTTTTATGAATTTACGGCCAAGTGATTGTTGCAGAGTATGATTGATCTCTCTAGTTTTGGATATGGTTGATAAAGAAATTTGGGCTCAATCCGCGCTCAATCATTCGCAACAATAGAAAATGTGTCGAAAATGCATGAGTCAGGTGGTACGATGGACGAACGATTCCATGCACATTCTCACATTATGCTTTCAATTATGGAAGGATTGAGTTTTTAGCCTGGAGACTCCACAGAC
The DNA here is from genome assembly GCA_001517045.1 of Pseudotsuga menziesii. Lineage (NCBI taxonomy): Eukaryota > Viridiplantae > Streptophyta > Pinopsida > Pinales > Pinaceae > Pseudotsuga > Pseudotsuga menziesii. The sequence goes on from LPNX010138647.1 coordinate 43,295, forward strand.
ACTGTGTGTGCTTGTCAGAGAGGGACTGGGAGGCAACTGATGCAGCTTGTTGATCGTTTTTATAAATAAAACACTTCTTTAAGATAAGGTACCCCTTCACCCAGACCCAACAGATTTGTAACACAAAATAAAATTTTAAATCTGAGTAGAGTTGTGAAGCTTCAGCAAAAAGAGAAGCCTGCTCTAACTTAGCAAGGATAATTATTAATGCGATTACAAATTGACTCGCGTGTAAACAACTAAGAGCTATTAATGCCAATACAAGTTGACCCACGCGTAATCAACCTTTGACAGCTGGAATTGGTTTCGTCGGTGTGCAAAGATAGCCATATATCGTCGATATAGAGACTAAAATTCGTTGAAAATTAAAATTGTCAATATTGCCATAGTTTTTCCGCCATGATAAAAAAAAATTAAGTATTAATCCACGAATGTTCAAAACGTGGAAGTATTTCATGGAAAAATCCGCCCAAATGTATTAGTGATGGGTATCTAAAATATGTGAGGCATCCATTGATCCCTAACTATGTCAATTTAAAAGCAAATAAACTAAGGAGAAAGAAGAAGAATTCAAAGTATAATATAATCAATGCCCATTAATGTTTGTTATTAACTAGAATAACCAAAGAATGTGATATAATGTCAATAAAACAGGACCATGCTCAGTTATTCTAGAACACTTGCACTTCTAATAAAAGTAAAAATTCGTCATTTACTATTCTCAAGAACTTAAAGGTCTATGGGGAATTTAAGATGACAGAGAAAGCACTGTGACAATCATTAAACCCAACCTAAACCCACCCCTTGACTACTGAACCAACATCCCCTGTCATTATCATTAAGACATCCTCCAACAAAATCATATAATTTAAAATAATTTCTAACTTAACTGCATATCGAAAAGCAAAGAACCATTAAACTTTGAGAAACAATGTAAGCGATCATATTACAATCTAAATGGTTCTCAAATTACAAGAAGACAATAAAAAATAAATTAGATATTAATGATTGCTCAAACTCAAGTCAAAAATCATATTTCTTACACAATAATGGGTAAAAGGGATCTTAAAATCAAGCAGTTTATGCTCGAAGTAAGTAATGTCTCGATATTGTAGGTTAAGGGGTAAGAAACTGAAGAACTAGAGAAAGATAACTATTTTTTTTTGCTTTAGGAGTTTCCTAGTGCAAGAATCCAATAATGCAGCAGTTTCCTAGTTCAATGAATCCAATATTGGAGCAGAACACACTATACAATAAGTTTGTGAATGTATGGATGAGTCGAAATAAGTCTACAAGCTAGATTCCTTATTGAAACAGAATATTACAAATATAAACCCGTGGCTGATATATATTTGTTCTCTCAAATCCATCCTTGAGTTGCATTTTTTATTTCTAATAAAAGTAACTTGAGGCTTGGAAAAGAGATAAATACTAAACAAGCTTTCTTGGCTTGCAGACGGCTTATTACCATTAAGACCGGAGAATGTTTAAAGCTGCGCTGAATATGACCTAGGATGGTTTTGGACAAAAGATATGGTATAATTTTGAGGATTTTTTTTGGATAAAAGATATGTACAGGGACAAAAACCAATATATGTTCTTTGTTAGGGTTTTTCAACTTCTAAATGAAAGACATAGCTTATCTACCTCACGTCAAATAATTATAAATCTTATTCCATGGAAGTTGAAGGGGTCTATAAGCTGTATCTTATCTTATCAATTGTAAGTAATTATAAATCCTACTCTATGGAAGTTCAAGAGTTGTTTAAGCTGAACCTTTATCTTAGATCAGGCGAAAGAATGAATCAAAACATGATCATTTGTGAATTGGAGAATCTTTTACAAGGGTCATCTTCGCATGTCCAACAAAACACACTAAGCCCACAGGCTTGGCATCTATGCTTGATGTCGCAGGCTCTATATTAATTCAACTTTTTTGAAAAAAATTGATAATTGCATCAGAACCAGTCGGATCTAGGCTAAAATCTTAATCTATTAAAAAAGATCAAAGATTAAAATTAGGTAATGAGTGTAAAATGAAATCATTTTAATTGTGCATATAATGTAGCTCAATCTTGAATTTACATATATCTAAAAGTATAGTCAACCGATCAAAGAAAACTCAGATCCAAACTCATAGGTAAATGTTTTAATCAAAAATTTAAAAGTTTGAGATTTGGTGATTTAGTAACAACTAAAATATGGTAATTTAGCACTAACTAAAATATGGGATAATCTAGGTTTCATAAAAAAAGAGATCTTGATTTATTACTAATTAATAGATGAAATATAACATAAACCCATATCAGCACAAGATTAGCTGCTCAAGGAAGACCCAAATAATGCTATAATCAAGATATAAATAGCTTTGGGTTTGTACTTTGAAATTTTATTGATATAGCTATGAAAAAAGGGAAAATATATCTATTGAACAGAGAAATATTTTTTGGGCATAGATATGAATATCTATGAATAGAAGAATCTATATATCTATGAAGAAAGGAGTCAAGTTTTGTCAAATTTGTGTGAGCAAAGGCAGGGGTATTCTTGGTGTCTTGGCCATGCAGGTTTTGAACATTGTAAATGATCATAAATCATTGGGCCCCAGATGAAAGTAACACACTTGCTTCATTTGTCATCTTTCACTCCAGATCAACTGGAAGCATTTAGCAATAAATAGAAAGTTCAAATTCAACACAAAAAAATAGTAATTGATCTTCTGAATTCGGGAGTAAAGTGCATAATTTTTTCTAGGCTAAAACTAATGATACCAAATGTTGCTTGATGACCAAATAAAAAAAATATAACAAGGAATGTTGTGGTAAACTAACAATTTGTTTATACTGTCACTTAGCAGTATTTATATCATTTAATATTGTTTCATTGAAATTTAGAATGCATAGACTAGGTTTTAAACTTCTACTGCGATATGGCATTTGTTTTCAAAACAGGAGCAGGGGACCTGAAGCAAACCTATGATTTTGTATTGGTTATCAAGGTTTCACAAATTCAATTATTATGTTGTCCATTTCCAAGGTAGAAAGTCCTTCTTGGAAAAATCTTTGTAGATTGAATACCACTAAAGAAACACTTTGACAGTATTGTTCGTATGAAATGACTGCAATTGATGGGTAGGTTTGTTTTAGCAATGTACCTCGTACATTGCATTCTATCAATCCACTAGTTGTGTCCAAATTGCATTCAAGGTTGTGTTCATATCGAGTTTCAGTTTCATGTTAGCAAAATGTACAAAGCTAGAAATTCTATAGCACTGGCAAGTTATAGGTGTTGCAGATTGCTCTAAATGGAGGAGCAAAGACATTTTTGGCTTTCAGAATTCCTTGGATCTGTAAAATACATAGTTAGATAACATCAGAGATGAGAAAAAAGACACGTAGCTGGTGGCTTTGTTGTTTAATGAAACAGAAGCAAAAAAACATGCTTTTCGTGTGTACTTCTATGTTAAAAAAAGGAAGGAACAAAATTTGTTTTGCTTATTGTGTGGGAAATTTGATATAGGGGAAAGCAAGGAAAGAAAAAAAACAAGCATATAGAAAAAAAGAACCTCTATTTTTTATTCAACAACCGGTACAAGGTTTTGAATCGCATAGTCCTTGTTTAATGGATCAATAAATGTGGATGTCGTTGTGCGTATTAAATGAACACATATTGACCTGTTCCTGACTATGTTTTTGAAAAGATAAAATGATGCATCATTAGATGCAAGCTGCTCTTGCACCTTCAAGAAAAGATCCTTATATGGTTCCCCGACTTGTAGCTATAGAAGAAAGAAATAACCATTTTTTAATGTTTTTCAATGGTTGAAAAGAAACTGATCTAGATGCATTTTGTATATATATATATATATATATATATATATATANAGTTGCATGGTCGTTCGTTGTTTCACCATCTTTGATGTAGAAATCAAATTGTCGGTTGTTGTACTGAGCTACGACAATTATTGCTGCAATTGTGCCAACATCATAGTTATCATTCGAAAAGAGGAGTTGGGAAATCGTCATATCTGGAGGAAGTCTCCATACTGCACAAACTAGACCAATTGTTTCAATTGTAGTGTTTGCCAACAGGACGATTGAATATTTTGCATCGCCTCATTCATATTGACCTTTTTCTTACAATCCAAATTTGTTGATTCAAACACTTTTTCCAGGTTGGAGGAAACTACCAAATCGTTTGATCAAGTTGTCATTAACGCTGGCTATGCTAGTCATGTCTCCGTCTTTGTCTACCAAGTCTGCATGCAAAATGTTTGTTTTGACAGGGGAATTCTGATTTTTGTTTTGTGAAGGGCCATAGATAACCAAAACATCCCCTTCGAATGTACTTCCATAAGTTGTTGTATAGAGTTGTATGATAGTAGATGGATGGATTGGTGTTTTCTTTATTCTACAAGTCGCAGAATCAAGATACATGAGGAGGTTTAAATTTTCAAAGCAACAATGAACAAAGGTTGATGAAACTATGTATATGCTTATTAAAAAACTTGAATGTATATAGCGCAAAAGAACATGAATGAGAACAACCTCTTGGGATTATCTTTGTTTGATGTTGCATTCGTTGTTGGATCATCCGTTTGTAAAAATGTGTCTGTTGTTGCACCATTTTCCTGTTGTACTGTCTCAATGACAGATTCAGATACAACGCAACTCTTCATTTTTTGTGTTCTTGTCACAATTGTTAAGTAACAAGGATTCTATGCACTACATTCATGTCAAGACACATACATGTGAAGCGAGCGTAAAGTGGCATTGCATATTAAAAAAGTATACAAAATAAAATGGAGAAAATAGCATAGAGTAACCATGAGTATATTACCTTTTCTATATATAATGCGATACAATTCCAGTGGGAGTAAACACGCACAGTAATTTTTGTTGACAAACTTCTCTATTTTTTGTTTTCTTTTCAATTTGTGTTTTTGCCTAGATCTAGTGTTGACAATGCATCAATTGTCATTTTTTTTTCCTGATTCTTTGGTTAGTATTTATATCAATTTCCAGGCATTTTTTTTCTTTTTTGTTGTTGTGCAAAGAAGCATATAAAATAGGATTGCTAAAAAAACTATTGTTTTTTTTGTGTGTTTTCATGTGTGAAGAACAATGAAAAGCAAAAAAAAAACATTGATCATATTTTCTGACACCAGGAAAGAAATCCAAATGTTGTTGGAATGGTTTGTTAAGGAGGTGTCTATGCTCTGAAGAAGAAAAAAAGCATGATTGTTAGAAGACTGTGTGTATGTTATAGTCAGTTTTCATGAATAAACTTATTGAAATTTGTAGGGATATATAAGAAACTAGAATTGTGGTTACTCTAGTACGCATTTGAGATAGTGAAAACAAGATCAGTGATTGTAGGCTTGTCCAAATATGGTCAATCATTGAGCCTGAGATGGTTGTTGGCTTTGTTGTTTTAAGTGTCAGAGCTCTTGATTCCATAAAAAGATGCAATTTTTTTTTGAATATGTTTCTTGTATCATTTCAATGTTAAAGTCGCCAACTATCAGAAAGTGTGTGTTGTTTATGTTGTTTGATAACATTTTCTCTAGTATATCAAAGAGGTTTTCTACCTGTGCAACATATATGTTAATTAGCTTTAAGAGAATGTCTTCTAATAGTATGTCTATGGCAATTGCCTCAATTGATTTTTTTGCCTAATTCTCAGATTTAAGAATGAAAATATTTGCTTTAATCAATGTAGGAATACCATGGATAGAAAATTGTTGTTAGGCTATTGTAGGTGTCTTCGATTTTGTTTGCGTTTGATGGAAAGTGCAAATGTGTCTCTTGTAAAAACAATATGTCTGATTGCATCAAATCATTGTCGTTTGTGAACTCATCACTATGAAAATGTAAGCTGCAATTATTTAGTGAACAAACAAGGATATGATTCCGATTTGGGATCGAACTCAAGCCATATTGAAAATTCCATTCATGTGTTTTTTGTAATCTCTCTATTTCAGCAACTATTGTTGGAGAAAGGGAGAAGTTCTTTTTCTCTAACCTATTTAAAAGATAAAGGAATTTCATATCTTTGATGCGAGAAAAGGCTGTGTAAACAAGCCCATGTTTTACAACCCCTTTTGGATCAAATGCCAACTTTTCCATTGTGAGACCTTGTCCTCTGTGTATTGTGCATGCACAAGCTAGCTTAAATGGAAACTGTGTTCGCATGACAATACTATTATTTCCAGTAGTTGTTTGCAACGTGATTCTTTTCATCGGTGTCCATGAATATTTGATGTTAGAAGTAAACAAGTGAAGCATTTTATTTCCCTCCAATAGGCCAACTTTTGTGTCCAGAAATTCAATCCAAATAAAGCCAGGATTATTTTTGCTATAATATCTAAACAATCCTTCTACACCATTTACTAAACCATCTTCTATTGATTATTTTCCTGCTATGAGTTCAACAAGCATGTTTTGTTTCAATTTTATTGTAGAAGGCAATGCCCTTGTGTTGAATGCGTTTTTGGTTTTGTCAAGTGAATTAATTTTTGTATGTTCTGCGATGAAGGCAAATGGATCCTTATTTACGATGGATAGCATGTTTGAATTATGTTTTTGTACATATTTGCTAGTGTGGAATAGGTAAGGGAATGTTGGGTCCGTTGGCGGTGGTTTCTAACAATGTTGGTTTAATAATTCAATGTCATTCATTGTATGTGAGCATGTTCACATTCTATATAGAATATCTATAAATTCTTTTTTATTTTGTCTGACAACTGTCTCAAGTTGATAGAATCTAACATTGTCAGTCCAAAAGCTGTATGGAAATGTTTGTTGATGGAGTTAAGGGTTTTCAAAAATCCAAGAATCATGAACTGGTTGTGCTTGGCAAAAGTCTCCACAGAAAATAACGTCAAGCCCACCAAAAGGTTTTGTTGCATTATATTGCATAATATCTCTTAGCCTCGCGTCTATGTTAAGAAGCATTCAAGATCCTAGTAAAGAGACTTCGTCTATTAACAAGACTTTTAGTTGTGCATATTCTTTTGTCAAGAGGTCAAGTGTATTGGAATTTAGAGGGACCATTTTTAGAGAGCCAAATGGAAATCCTAGAGCAGAATGAACTGTAATGCCACCAACATTGTATGCAGCTTTTCCAGTGAATGTAAGAATCAATCCTTTTATTTTCAGAGGATCGCTTTCGATTTTTTTATCATAATATTGTAACAAAACATGGTATATTGTTTTTGCAGTATGCGTTTTTCCTGTTCCTGCTCCACCAGTCAATAACAAGTAGATTGGACTCAAGGGATCATTTCTTTTTCTTGTGATAATCTCTTTTGCAATTGTTTCTTGTTCATTATTCAATGTTTTTCTTAGAGCATGGTATTCAAGAATGGAGAGAAAAAATGGTTTTTCAGATAATTTGTGCTCAATTCCATCCTTTTTTTGGTTTGGATCTTGGCACAAGAGGTCATTGTGAATGTCGAATTGTTCAAATGAAGGAATGTTAGGGTTTTTTTATTTGGGTAATGCAGGACAATAGGCTTGGACATTGTTTTGTGCAACGGCTTCATATGTGGTATCAATGCAACCCCATCTTTTTTATGAAGTTGCTACAAACTTTTGTTTAGTAGCGTCTATCTCTTCTTTACATATCATAAATGCTTGAGACCATGTTTTGAATTTGTTTTTGTGAAAGGCACATTTATCTCTGTGTGGAACATAAAGAATCATTTTTTCTCAGAAAACGTTTTTAGGATATTTTTCTTTGTTATAATGTATGTAACGTATGATACAAGGTCTATTTCTTTTGAATGTTATTCCATGCATATAGCAATAGCAAGATGCAAATTCTGCCAACAAAATGTTTTCAAGCTCTTTAGGACATGCCATGTATTTGTCTAAAATAGAAGTAGACACAATGTCTTTTGAATCATCAAGCTCTTGTTCCAAAAGCAGAGGCCTTCTCAACAAAACTATTTGTTTATCATCTAGTGCAGTGTTTATGAAAAGTGTATTTCTTGACGACGAATAAAGAGGCAATGATAGAACGATATGGACTGCTTGTCTAATGGACATTTGTTGCATATTCAAAAGTGTATTGCCAAGTTTTCGTATGGTCTCAATTTTCCCTTCATTATCAACAAGGCATTAGTATTTAATTTTTTTAAATACAGTTGTCATATTGCAATCAAATTTTATTATGTAAGAGCTAACATATGTCGCTGTTGCATAGGAATCTAGCACAAACTGTGCATCTGTATTCGCTTGCCATAGTTTTGATATTGACTTCGCAAATGGGTTTATCCAAATTTCACAAGGATCTCATTTTTGTATCAATGTAGTGCAATCAAGCAAAGAACGAACAAGGAAAATGTAATTGTCTCTTGTTAATTGAAACTCCTTCAGGAAATCGTCAAAGCTAGTGTTTTTTTTATATTCTCGATTTTCCAGAAGGGAAAATTTTTCTTTCGCTTTTTGTTGTAGAACACTATCACTATGTTCTAATGGTTTTAATATCATAGTTTTATCTATAGGGGGTAGTGGGAAGTTGAATCTGTATATGGAGTGTTGATTTTTTGTACAAGTTTTTGTGTGGTGGTGTGTTTGAATTTTTAAAAGATTTTCATCTAAGAAACTAGAGTTTGTTGAAAAATATTGATCGAAGAAAGAAATAATTTCATTGTCAGTATTTTTTCCATAGACTGCTGCATCTTTATTGCATCGAGAGAAGCGAGGTGCTCTCAGCCCAGTATGGGGGAGATCCTATCACGTTAGTCACGTTATGCTAGCCGACATAAAAAATACTATGTTAACCGACATAAATAAAAAAATAAAAACCCAAAATAAAACTAAATGAAAAGTAATTAAAAGATCCATGTTAAACTTGGATTTACCAAACACTGAAGGGATCAAAATGTTTGAGGTGTAATTTTTTAGGAACATTTAAAAATTTAAGATAAAAATAACTTACACCTAAAGAAATTTGAGCCCTTTCGATGCTTTCTAGATCCAAGTTTAAGATGGATCTACGCTGGTTAATCCACAATAGCCCATGTTCATTCTCATTTCCTCTTTGTTGGAACTCTGTTGTGAAGAAAAACTCTTGCACCTTTTCGAATATGTGTTCATTTTTAATAGAAAAATCTTTAACGATGCTATTATATGTCTGTAGTAATGACTCCAAATGACTGGGTGTTTTCTGATTAGTGAATCAATTGTATCTGCTGGAAAATTGTCAGGTGCATTTTGTTTGTTGCTTTCTATAACTTGTTCCAATGCTATGCATAAAGGACTCCACATATGTTCTGCACTTGTAAACGTCACAAAAATTGAAGAATATGTTTGTGCCATGTTTCTTGAAGTATTTACTTTCATGCTCTAGTTCCCATTTTTCTATATGTTGATAGGATAAGTGATCAATAATGTCCTCTAGTCTATTAAATCCAAAAAAAGTGTAGGAAAATTCAATTCCTCAGAATACTTATCTTGGAAGATGCCTAGTGGACTAAAGTGTTCTGATGGTGCTATTTCTATTAATTTATTACTTAAGTCATCTAGAAGATTTGTTTCTCCATATCCATGTATCAATGTTTCAGATATCATCTCTATGTCATTTTCATTTTCATATGCTTCTGCTTTTTGAAGAGGAGACAAGGTGTTTACCTCTTGTTGTATTGTTTTATTAAATATTTTTTCCCAATATTGGTTGACAACAATTCCCTTGTCTTTGTAAAGTTTGGTTTTGCAAAGGTCTTTAAGTGTGGTCATCACAAGTTTTGGGTGAATATTTCCAGCCAGGAATGCATTTTTGTACTGTAATTTCCATTTTAGCAATCATTGTTGTGTTGTCAAGGTGTTTCGACAACACCAATTGAATCTTGCCTAGATCAGCTGGCACATTGATTATTGTTCCAGTGAGTCCTAGTTGTGATCTTTTAAATCCAAGTTGTTTGATTTGTGTAAATGTTGTTCTAGGTGATACCAAACGTTATTCTAGCGATGTTAATGCACTCACAAATGGCAGTAGAATATTGTGACAAATTTGTGAACGCGATGCATATTTTGGCAACCGTCCATTGGTTAGGTCCCTCTTGCAAAATTTGCAAATTTTTCTATGAGTTGAAACCAGGCCAAAATTTGCAAGAGATGCAAAATATCTAATTGCTAGTATTGTTCCTTTGTTTATTGTACGTATATTGGCTTTGAAATGCAAGCGCTGGAAAATGCCACATAGGTGTATGGGGGTATCTTGAATTAGTTTTAGGTATTGAGCTATTGCTTTGCTTCCTTCTTCAAATTGCATGTGTCTTTGTTGAGCAGCTTCTCCCTTAGAGCGAATTTTTCAATGACCGTAAACTTTTTGCACAAGAATCTACCTTCCAACATTGGAAGGGCTTTTGCGATGGTTCAGAGTTTGTGTAAAACAACAAGGAAGCTCTATCTGGGTCCAAGTAATGAGGTTGTATTTGCTGGTTCTTGACAATCGTATGTTGTTGCTTTGTGTTATTAATCGTGATCTGCATGTTTTTCGAAGGTTCCAAGTCAATGTAGTTGTTTTTTTCAATGGGGTGTGCAGGACATGATTTCTTTTTTTTCCTATGGTTGTCTATTGCAAAATGAAGAATATTATCAATTACCGAAGTCGAGATTTGCAAAGTGTTTTGTTCATTAGTTATATTTATCAACTATTTGAAATGCGAATGCGAATTTGTGACAGGTTGTTGTAGCAAAAATAGTTCTCTAGATGATTTGGTTGATGGGAAAAACTGTGCAACAATATTTTTGGGGCTAGTATTCCATAGGTATATGTTACTATTCATCATTTCAGACAACCATTGAATGCAAAATTGGTCTCCTTCTATATGACCAATGGAATATGGCTCTACCAATTGTACAATATATTCTTGCCAACTAGCTAACCAAACTTTTCCATTGGTCATATTTCTAGCGATAGATGTCTCTAGTGTTTTGACTGCTCTATTATCATTTCCAAGAAAGAAGTTGCAAAAGGTTTGTTCAATTGCTTTTCTAAGACTATAGGTATCAAGCAAAGTTGCAAAATTGCAAATAGATTCAAAAAGAGAATCATGACAATCTGCATTAGGTTGAGGAACAATATGTAAACCTTCTTGAGAAAGTATTATTTGGAAAGAGGAAATCTCGGCTTCCTTGTTTTTGCATGTTTCTACATCAGGGTTTTCAAAAAATAGATGGTATATATGTCCATTGTTTTGTTTCCTCCTATATGAAAATAAAGGCTCAAAGTGACCAGTTGCTGGTCTCTGATCATGGAACAATAGATTGTAGCAATATCCTGTTGTTTTAGTATTGAAACAAAGGTATGGTATTTTCTTTGTGAATGACCAAAGATTGATAGGTACTTTTAACCATTTGATACAAAAAATTCACCCCAATGGCCATAAAGGTTTTTTTTGTTTGGTTGGGAAGCAGTTTCAGACATACGATCTAGATATTCATCGACGCTTGAAATACTATGTAAGTCTTGCAAGTAGTTAGTTGCCAAGTCTGTTCGTAATGATTCAAGTGCAGCAAGATCACCACATTCCAAAAAAACACGAAAATGATTAATTGCGCCTTCTCTTATTTCAATCGATGTATATCGAAAATGTAGAAGAACAACCAATACATCAAACAAACAATCTCCAACATTATAATGGAAATGTTGTAATCGAAACAAGTGTGATTGAGACAAATGCCAATCTATCTGTTCCCATTCTAATTTTTTGAGTGTGAATCCATTTGTGTACGAAGGATTACAATTTGCATATGTGGTTGCATTGAATTTGTTTACAATTGGAGCAAAAAGGAAGGGAATTTGTTGTTTTCTCTTTTGTTTCCCTTTGTCCATGCTTTTCTTCGTTGTAATAGGAAGAAGCTAAAAAATACTTGCACCTACAAATTATGTGTGAAAGATGGATTTAAAAAAATGTCTAGAAAATGTTAGAGTGAAGAAGAGGCAGTAAAAAAATGCAAATAGCAGAAGGAAAAGAAGATAGTGGACACCTATGATTATCTACAATAGACAATTAATTTAAATGTAGATAAAGAAGGAGGTAAGAAATACCATACTTGCAATAACTAGCTATTTTTTTAGATCTCTTAGACATCTATAGGTGCATCATGTGTTTGTCTTAGACACCTTGCAAATAACACAAGGAAAAGAAGATAGTGGACACCTATGATTATCTACAACAGACAATTGATTTAAATGTAGATAAAGAAGGAGGTAAGAAATATCATACTTGCAATAACTAGCTATATTTTTTAGATCTCTTAGACATCTATAGGTGCATCATGTGTTTGTCTTAGACACCTAACTGAATTTGTGGGTGTAGTGATGTCATTCAATATCTGTAACTGGAAATGTTTTTTCTGTAAAACATGCATTGTTTTTTTTCTATTTGTTTCTTGGAAGGGAAACTACCAATCAACAGGAGCCAATAATCTGCGTAGATGCGAAGAAAAAAAAATTCCAGTATGAAAAACTGGGCACAGATCTTTACCTAGAACACTAAACTAGGTTTGTGAACAAGTGTCGTGTTTTAAGCTGATGCCATGGATAGAGAAATCCTGATTTGAGCTACAACACTCAAGAAATCAATCACCAAGCTCATAGAATATGACCTATGTTGAGCATCAATCAACATATGGTGTTTATAGAAGATGATTTACATTTAGCATGAAGCTTCAATTTTGATGCTAGATTGCTAAAATTGAAAGGCTCTACTAACTTGCACTTGCCTCAAATCCTCTAAAAATCAACTCTAACTTGTACTTGAAAGGATCTACTAATTTGTACTTGCTTCAAATGCTAGATTGCTAAAATTGAAAGGCTCTACTAACAAATCCTCTAAAAATCAACTCTAACTTGTACTTGCTTCAACATATTATCTCAAGAAGAGTTCGTTCAAATAATTGATGTGGTTAAATGCATAGTTAAGGAACAACCTTTGGATTCCACCTCAAGGTTCCCCTCCTTCCTCGACCTCCACTCGCACATGGAAAATATTCGTACCATCTTGAAGAAATTGATCCAGTTTCAAACAGACCTTCATTTCCTCCTTGAATCCTTAACTGGACCAAAGTGCATAGGCAAAGTGAAGGGGACGAAAAAGGAAGATGAGAATGAAGAGGAATGACAACCTCAAAAGATAGGATGAAAGCCAATGAAATAAAAGAGACTTGAAGTGACTAATAAAGACAATACCCTTGGGATTCAAACTACGGTAGAAAAATACCTAAGCACAAGGATGAAAGGCTCATCATAAAACTCCATAGGAAATCAAACCCTCACACAAAGAGGGGGTCCAAACACTGTATCATTTAAATAATGAATATAGTCTCTTGTAACTATTGAGGTCTAGGTGGTAAGCTTAAAGAAGTTGTAGTAAGATACTTGATCAGAATTGAAAAGCCATCCCTACTCATCATCCAGGAGTTTAAATTGGAGGCAACCAAAATGATACAACTCATGAAATATCTTTGGGAAAAATAATGAATGTATAAGAGTAAGGTCTCATGGGGATTCTAGGGGTATTAGCATGCTATGGGATGCATTTATGTTTCACCTGGAGTTTAGACATCAATATCAAGATTGTATATGTAAACATATTCTTCACATTCAACTAGGTAAATACACATTGCCATTAAAACTCTATACATGTCGTTAGTCTATAAAGAAAAGTAGAATTGTTGGAACTCCCTTCAAGCTTTAAAAGGCTTCAGGGAAATAGAAAATTGCAATATTGTGGGGATCTTTAACACAATCCTCTCAAGAAAAATAAAAAAGGGGAGGATCGGTTGTCAACAAAAACTCATATTAAAAAATATAATATTAAAATTCATATTTATTTTATCATGAAAACTTTCTTCATCTAAAACAAATCTTGGCATACAAACTCAATTTTACAATGTGATATTAATAATCTACTTTCTCACCTCCCATTTCAAAGGAAAAGTGTTAGTGATCATATACAATAGGTGAGTTTAACATTGCTATTTAAATAAGCTATAAGGCTATTTGAATATCGATCATGTTTGTGTGTCTTCATCATCATTAGAGTTGTTGTAAAGAGCATCTTTACCTCATCTATGGACAATGTAAGAGTTGATAACCGATGGCAAAATCTAATAATTACAGAGCTTTAAAGTTATCATTGGGTTGGATTTCCTTCCTATTCCACTAGGTATTAAATTCCCCATTGATCCCAAAGCTTTCAATAGTATCATCATCATTGTCATGTCAATCATGAGTGAACCACAATGTCATTCAGGATGGTTCTCCCCAAGCTCCTCTTCAATGAATGGAAACTTCAATAACACCATCTTTGTAAAGTGATCGCCATGAACTCTCAAATCCCATGGCACAATTCGATTAGGGAGTATCTTTGCTACATTAAGCTTCTAAATATTGTTTGTACCTCATAAATATGAAAATTAAAAGCTAAGTTGTTTGGTTGGCTTCTCAAACACTCCAATGACCATGCAAAATAGTAAATATAACTTATAATGCAAATCATACAAATATTTGGTAGTGTACCTTAAATCCAAAATATAAAACAATTAATATAACAATGAATAACCACTAAAAATATCACTCTTATGCTTTACTACTTACCAATTTGCATAGTGACATGAGAATTACGATGTTTAAATTAATTATTGTCAATGGAAATACAAGTTCACCAAATTATATGCTCCATGCATCTTTTGGAGGAAAACCAACTATGAATATTAAATAAGTTGGGATCCATCTAACCAACTAAAATAATAGCATGTGGTGTTCCTTCTTTCTCTATGCACATGCATCTAGATATTTAGAGAGAGAAAATGTTGGGATACGAATGTTTATTAAATAAACAATGTAATTTCAAGATAAAATTCTTTATGCAAAACATTGTGGGATATTTACAACTATGTCTTTTAGGGCACACCACTTCATTAACAATGGAGTTTAATATGTATTTTATAGTTTTTTAATAACAATGGTGTTTAATATGTATTTTATTGTGCAGTATTTAATGTTGTTTGTCTACCGTTAGTTCTGATTCAAAGATTTACATCTCCGTGGCATCAACATTGCCACCTGAATATTAAATTTGGTTAACAATTAGTTGTAAGACTATATTTAGAAAAAAAAATCACTCTTACGTTGTCCATATGAAGAGACGGGTCCTTGGCAGCCGTTTCTTTTCTCCTACTCTGATGGACAGGTGGAGAATAAATGCCTTGGGGAAACCGGTCCTCTCTCTGCCTATAAATGATCCTTTCAGAATACCCATCACACAAGCTGAAGGAACGCATTGGTCCAGGGTAAAGAGAGAGAAACCGCTTTCTGTTCTGTGCTAGGTTTCTTCAATACGTCGCTGGAAAGGAGCAGCAGTGACAGAGGTGTCTGGAATCCAACTCAGGCTGTCAATGGAACAAGGTATTATGAATTTGCTGTATATATTCCGCTACTTATTTAATGTTGATCAATTGAAGGCTTCAGATCCATAAATGTTTACACTGGTATCAGAGCATGAGTTTTAAACCTTCCTTTGATCGAATGCAATCTGGTTCTGCTCCTTTGATTTCTGCGTGAAGGAATGGGGCGAACCCTCTTTTGTTTTTTTTGTTTTTTTGTTGAGAATGCTTGGATTTCTGGGTGAAGGAATGGCTGCATTGCTGCATTGATGCAAGCGATGGGACAAACCCTCTAGTCTGTTTACATCGTAATGTAATTCGGTTTGGGTTTGTAGATGAAATAATTCGCCCAGCTTCTTCAGCGTTTAGGGTTCTAATTTTCTGGATTTCAATAGAATTCTGAGTTTCGTCCATCACACAGTGTAGGTGGAACAATGAGAATGTATTGCCAGTACTTAGTTCACTCACCCGAAAATTGCACAGCTTCTCATTTGTCTCATTGTAATTATCATAAAATTGGGTTTAGTTTTGTAAATCGCTCAGCTTTCTTCAGCGTTCAGGAATTCTCAAGGATTAAGAATTCAAGATCAAAACTAAATAATGTCGCTTATACATGCTCAACAACCTAGAATTTTCTCGATTTCAATGAAAACAGATTTGTAAGTTTCAATGATCACACACTCAGGTTGAGCAATGAGAAAGTATTACAAGCACTGACACGGCTAGCCTCCTAGCCCTCTCCCGTGAATTGGACTGAAATTTCCTATAATACGTTTGGTTAGCATGATGGGTGAAAATAATGCACAGAAGCCCGAGCTGCCGAATTTGAGGTCAGGGCACGGCAGCATAGTGAAAAAGATGATCCTTGATCAAGTTTCAACTATAACATATGTGGCCACATGAATATAGTACACAGTTGTTCAATTTGAAACAGTCAGAAAAACACATAATGATAACATAATAAACTGATAACAAACATAGAGCTAAATATACTTAACAGTAATATGCATATCTTGTATTTCAAAGACAAAGTTTAACCTATGGTTATTGTATTTGCATAATGA
>LPNX010138647.1:78468-108397 GCA_001517045.1 Pseudotsuga menziesii
AATTTGCCGAGAACTACACTTTGCAACCTCAAAATGAGATCTAAAGTCAGTATTATCACTCTGAGCAGGTTTCCTTGATGGTGCATATCGTATATAGGCATGGCCCAAATAGCAGTGAAGAGCAAAGAGAAATTCTAAAGGAATATCACTTCTACATAAGTGATGATAGGTGCCATGACTTCCACTATGTACGTCATTGCTTCATCAGGTTCTATGATCATTTGAAGGGTAGGAACATACAGGTGGATCGACACTGGATTTGGTCTGATGGATGTGCTGGTCAGTTAAAAAATGCACGCATATTTCAATGGTTGTGTTCATTCCATAAAAACTACAAAGTTCCACATATGTGGAACTATTTTGAGACTGGGCATGGTAAAGGAGAGCATGATGGAGCCGGAGCATGTGTCAAAACAGCCCTACGAAGAGAGGAATTGAAATTATCTACAATATCTACTATTTGAAATGCTCAATCTATAGTCAGGTGGTGCACGTCAATAATGTGAGAGGAATCAGCTATGCGAGTAGAATCCACAAGAAAGAGACATGTGGAGAGATTTTTTTGGGAGGTGGTAGACATAGATCCTTCACATGCATGGGAATGCAAGTTTGTTCCTAGCACTCGTGGCTTTCATTCAGTTCAAAGTTCTGATAACCCAGTATTTGAAATTTGGACCAGAAAACTCACTTGTTTTTTCCCACCTTGCTGTGATGGTGACTGGGATGTGTGTGAATCATTGGATTGGGTTTATGGATGGGATCGCATATCACTTCCACTTGATCAGCGTGCAATTGTTGAGTTAACTTCATTGGAAGAAGACCAATAATCTATTTCTATATATTTTGATCATGTATCAGACCTTGTACAACCTGGTATGATGCATTTCCTTAACATGTTTTTGTTAAATTTACATAGTCTTGAAACTTACATTAATGGCCTTGTCTCACACGGAAAATATTTGATCATATACCTACAATCATACTATGCAAGACACATATACACAGTGGTTGTCTCAAAATATAGTGAATGGGGTGGTGATTACTAGTTGGCACGTTGTATAGAGGGAAAGAAAACCCTCATTATGTCCACGACTGATGATGAAAACAACCACTTCCCCACTGGGTCTATGGTTGTTAAACGTGAATACCTTACACATGACAACAATGAAAGAAATAAGGGTGGATATGTTTACAGGGATTACAAACCAGGTGCAAGTGTGTATCACTTTACCAACTTAATCATTGGTACAAACCTCCAGGTACGAACAATGCCTAGCCAAAATTCATCAAAGGTACGCTACTTCTTACCGGATACAGAGCATGAGAGACTAATGGAGATCATCATTATAAGAGATGATCCAGAGGGCTTGGTTGTATGATAATAGGTGGGATCTAGCATGATGAGGTATGTATCATAATTTAAATTTCCCCATGTATGTTTCTTATGAATATGTCAATTTTGTGTTCTTGATATGCAAAATTTTCCATAATGTTGTTTATAAATATGCCAAAAGTTCTCTTGTATGTCAAGTTAATGAACATGCCAAATTTTACATAGGATCAATAAACCATATATATCAATCATATGAACATTTCAAGATCTCATTCAAAAGATATACATAACATTAGAATACATACATGTACCTCTGTAGGCCATACCTATCAAAGTTCTTTGTAGGCTCTCTTACAGGACTAAAACCCTAATTTTTTAAGTAGGTAATATTGTCAATATTTTCAGCCGATATATACAACTAGGATGATGGAAACATGATCCCGCCACGATAAACTTATGTTTTAAGGCTTGTATAATTTCCTTCTTGACAACTCACCTCTTATACCTGCATGTCCATTGCCAAAGGGGTAGTGCCTAGTAGTGTTGGAATTTCATCTCATTTTTTTATTATTGAGAAGTTTAATTTCTACTTAAAAGATAATAAAAGATAATAAGAGATTTATTTAACTTTGTTTTGAGTTGATTATGTTTTTTTGAACATTGAAAGTGGAAGAAAATAACCTACTAATATTGACACAAACAACTCAAAAGTAACATGCATTAACATTATGCATGTGAAGTAGGTAAACATCATGCATGTGAAAATATTAAGTGATAAACTTAATAAACAAACAAAATTTGGAACCTCTAATGCTTTTGAAAGGTTAATGTTTCATATGCATAATAGAAAATTTTGGGAGGCTGACATGTTGGGTCATTGGTGTACTTGAAATTGTGATATTTTAGCTAGGGGGGGCCTCTCCCTCCTATCCATTGCCCGATGACCTCCGTCTACGGTGGTTTCTGAAGCTAGGGTTTCACTCAGTAGGGGAAATGCAGTCATGCCAATGAGGTCCAAAGCTGGAAAGCCACGGATGGTGGGGATTCGGTTGGCGTTGCCATATTTCCCATGCCCAAACACACTAGCAGGAGTTGACGGAATTCAAAATTGCCGCTCCATGAGGTTTTTTGCGCACCGGGCCCAAGTCCACCAGGTGTCCTAGAATGGTATCTGAAGGTGACCTGCAACTCGCCATAGATCAATGCTCGGGCCTTCGATCGACGAACCGCTGATTCCATTGGATTCGTGACGTGGGATTTTAGCTAGAGGGGGGCCTCTCCCTCCTGTCTATTGCTCGATGACCTCCATCGACGGTGGTTTCTGAAGCTAGGGTTTCACTCAGTAGGGGACAATGCAGTCACGCCAACGAGGGCCAAAGCTGGAAAGCCACGGATGGTGGGGATGCAGTTGGCGTTGCCATATTTCCCATGCCCAAACACACTAGCAAGAGTTGATAGAATTCAAAATTGTCGCTCCGTGAGGTTTTTTGCGCACCGGGCCCAAGTCCACCAGGTGTCCCTTAACGGTATCTGGAGGTGACCTGCAACTCGCCATAGGTCGATGCTCGGGCCTTCGATCGATGAACCATTTATTCCATTGGATTCGTGACATGGGATTTTAGCTAGGAGGGGGCCTCTCCCTCCTGTCCATTACCCGATGACCTCTGTCTACGGTGGTTTCTGAAGCTAGGGTTTCGCTCAGTAGGGGACAATGCAGTCACGCCAACGGAGGCCAAAGATAGAAAGCCACGAATGGTGGGGATGCGGTTGGCGTTGCCATATTTCCCATGCCCAGACACGCTAGCAGGAGTTGACGAAATTCGAAATTGCCGCTCCGTGAGGTTTTTTGCGCACCGGGCCCAAGTCCACCAGGTGTCCCTGAACGGTATCTGGAGGTGACCTGCAACTCGCAATAGATCGATGCTCGGGCCTCCGATCGATGAACCGTTGATTCCGTTGGATTCATGACGTGGGATTTTAGCTAGGGAGGGGCCTCTCCCTCCTGTCCATTTCCCAATGGCCTCCGTCTACGGTGATTTCTGAAGCTAGGGTTTCGCTCAGTAAGGGACAATGCAGTCACGCCAACGAGGGCCAAAGCTGGAAATCCATGGATGGTGGGGATTCTGTTGGTGTTGCCATATTTCCCATGCCCAAGCACGCCAGCAGGAGTTGACGAAATTCAAAATTGCCACTCCGTGAGGTTTTTTGTGCATCGGGCCCAAGTCCACCAGGTGTCCCTGAACGGTATCTGGAGGTGACCTGCAACTCGCCATAGATCGATGCTCGGGTCTCCGATCGACGAACCGTCGATTCCATTGGATTCATGACGTGGGATTTTAGCTAGGCGGGGGCCTCTCCCTCCTGTCCATTGTCCAGTGACCTCCATCTATGATGGTTTCTGAAGCTAGGGTTTCGCTCAGTAGGGACAATGCAGTCATGCCAATGAGAGCCAAAGCTGGACAATGCATTTCATGCCAACGAAGGACAAACTTGGAAAACCCTATCCCTAACTAGGGTTTATTGTTTAACATGCATGGCCCATTACCATAACTTACCAAGGAAACCCTAATCCTAACCCTAATCTTATCTTACTATCACAACTCAATTCAGAATCAATCTAATGTCGAACTGAACTTTTTCAAATCCAGTGGACTTATGCTTCAAATCATGTTGATTCACAAAGTTGGTTCTCAGTCTTTGGATTCTATTGTAGTTCCTTTAATGCTGAGTGATTATTCATTGGGTGCATGAGGTTTGTTGAATAGTGTTGTTGGTTGTTGATGAAATGTGAAGCATGTATTGCACTTAGTTTTATTAAATTACACTTGAGCATTGACTTAACTTGTAATTTAATGAATCCAAACTCACAATTTTTAATTAGATATATCCAATTGGTGTGCAAGTAGTGAGTTCATTGAAAGCTTGAAATACATTGTATTGCACTTATATTTATTAAATTACACGAGCAAGAAATTTGACTTTAGTGTGCATGTATTGAGATCATTGACACCTTTAAATATAATAGTTTTTTCTTTTGACATAGTGCATTCATAAGTAATAGATAATCCTCACAAATCAATACAATAGATTGACACAAGAACATGTGGAAACCAAAGAACAAATTCAAAGTGAAATGTATCATTCATTTATATTAATTGAAATGTCAATGTACATGTCTCCAAAAGTACATATATATCCAAAAGTATCGAAAAGTACATATATATCCAAAAGTAACCAGAAGTACATGTGTCTCCACAACTATCCAAGACTATCCAAGCCACATGTACATGTATCCAAAACTATCCAAGCCACATGTACATGTAAGTGAAATGTCAATGTACATGTCTCCAAAAGTACATGTATCCAAAACTGTCCAAGCCACATGTACATGTATCGATATGTACATATCCCATAAGACACATCAAAACTCAAGCTTCCTCTTGTTCTTTCTTGAGGGTGATCATGTAGGCACAACTATAGGACTAGTGTGCATCTCTGGATCTTGCAAATTAAATATCAATTGTTAAATTCAACTAACTATGTACTAATACATTAGCTCAATAAAATACCATATCTAAATGAACTCGAAAATTATGAAAATGTTAATGGACATTGCATGAAACAATTGTTCATTAATGGACATCTCACCTCAGTGAGAGACTGTGACAAAGGGGATATTGTGTAGTAGATGGAGCTGTTGGTTGAACATGAAGGATGGTCACATCCATGGTCAAACCAAAGGGCGCAGGAACTGGTGGTGGTGGTGGTGGCTACAATCACCAAATCTTGAAATAGTTAGAAATGTGCATGAATAAACAATAGATAACAATAAAACACTATGTCTATATCATGTTCAAATAGTTATACATTTGTGTGGCTTGTTGTTATTGCAGATACCACATTGAATGTTGCATCAATAACTCTTACTGCTGGTGGCTACAATCACCAAATGTTGAAATAGTTACACATGCATGAATAAACATACGCCAACAATAATAAACTATGTAACGATCATGTTGAAATAGTTGTACCTCTATGTGACTTGTTGCCATTGTAGATGCAGCACTGATTGTTGCATCAACCATCCCTGCAAGGTTTTCAATAGTAAACTTTGGCTCCTGATGCAGTAAACATGCAAATCAAACATTAACAAAACATTTTATGCAATGGATTTCAAGTTAACCAAGAAATATCATCGAAGGATATACAAATTACCATGGTATCAGTATCTCCATGGTCATGGACAACTTCACTCTTTCTAGGAGTAGGTCGTCTCATATACACTTGACCCTTGTTCACATATGGCCTATGAGGAGATACAACTC
Source organism: Pseudotsuga menziesii (assembly GCA_001517045.1). NCBI lineage: Eukaryota > Viridiplantae > Streptophyta > Pinopsida > Pinales > Pinaceae > Pseudotsuga > Pseudotsuga menziesii. Next base: position 84,127 of record LPNX010138647.1, read on the forward strand.
TAGGAAATGGTCCAGGTGTTTCGGTTGGTGCCTATAGTCAACAAGAGTTCATGTAGCTAGACATGCATGATTCAACGAACATACATGTATTTAAAAAATGACATTTTTTAAATGTTAAAATGTTTACCTCCATCACTGCTTTCCCTTGTGAAGTATCTGGCATCTGCCTAGATATTTCCTCGGTCGATACGACCATGGATCCTACCTCCATCACGGCTTTCCCCCGTGAAGGATCCAGCATCTGCAAGTTTAATAATGGTAAATATTAGACCGTAGATAACATTAGTGAACTAACATGTACAGTATGTGGAAATTAACAAATTAACAAGTATTAAAAAACTGAAATTTTAAAATGTTTACCTCGGTGTGAGATACGACAATGGGTGCTATAGGAATATCTCCACCAACCAAGGGATCAGTGGATGGAATGTTATGCCCTTGTGTAGAGTGTGGAACATGATACTCTGGGGCGTCGCTGCCAGCATAAAGCATCAACTGCAAGTTCACGAAATTAATATATTAGCTCAAACTATACATATGTGTACAAAGAGGAAAATAAATGAAGAATTTATTACAATTAACCATATACATACATCACTCAAAAACCCACTGAAGACAACATCTGACGAAAGACCATAGCATGGACAACCACATGATGTTCACTCGTGAGGCTCAAAAGTAGGCTAGGAATGTGTTGATGGTGCTGCACTAGTAGATGGGGGTACTGCACTAGTGGGTGGTAGTGCACTAGAAGATGGTCCTGCACCATGACGACCTGGTGTATGTACCACACCAGGGACAGATGTCCCTTCCTCACCCATATGTTGAACCATAGTGCTATGGCGAACAACGACCTGTGCCAAACTCAAAAATGCATCACGTGTCTATGGAATAACATGATGTACATGTGGGACATCTGGCCCAGGAAACTGCCTGTGAGGTGCAGGGATAGGGTCTCGAAGCCTAGCATTGGGTCAGTTTTGGGGCATCCCCCCACCGATCCCCTGAAACGCCAATATATCAAAATACTTTACATGTTTACCCAACACGAACTATGCATACATCTTCCGAAGGAAGTACAAGGGAATTTCCTTGTTGTTGTGTGGTGGCATATCAAAAACCATATACCATATGTCCATCTAGTTATCAACAAATGGTTGATATGTGCACCACTCGATAGAGATATGTGGCCTATTTGCATATGGTATTTCCCCTGTGCGAGGGTCCCTAAACAATGAAAACATATGCTCTTTGGTAATTTTCAACTTTTTTATTGCACTGTAGCTAAGCCCATCAGCATACTCACATCTTTTTCTTTCTCTATATGAAGTAATATCATATAGTATGTTTTTTGACAATGTAATAGTCTCAACAATTGCATCCAAAGTGGATGCAAGTGAACGTCGAATCCTATCACCACCACTAAAAGCAGTACTGAGACCTCTCAACTGGGCAAGCTCAATCAATATTTCAGCATTGGTGTCCATAGCCGCAACTACAATAAAAAAATCAATAAGGAAATAATTAGAAACGTATACATGGTATATAATGACATCTCTTCAAAATTGAAAATGTAAATTAAGGAAAACTCAAGTTACAAGCGATCTAATGGCATTCACTTACATACATTTAAAACTTAAAATTAAACATTTAACAATTAAATAGTGAGTTTCGTTCAACTTCTTTCTAGAAGTTAAGGCACTTCTTCACCCTCATTGGTGACTTTTCCATGCACACTTGGGTTTAAACTTCTTTGAAATTAGGAGTGCTATTTTGACATGTTTTGGCCTTTATGTCCCTTGGATATGTAAAAGAAAGGGGCAAGGGACTATTAGGACATGTGAGGCAAGAAAAGGGGTGATACAGGGCTGCCACCATATCCTCTAAATATAATTGACTCGATCATGTTTGGGAACACTCTCACGACGCACTTTAGGTAGTTCATGGGTGTTCACCATTTCCATTGTTGTATAACCATGGAAACCAACCAAAAGTTACATGGAAAATGGAGAATTTGTGGACTAGACTACAATTGGTTGTAGATGAGCTTAGAGACTCGACATGTAGAAATATATTACCCATTATTTTTGCTATTTTAAAAAATGGTTGATAAACCTAGTGATGCAAGGGCATAGACTGTTTGAGTAAAGTCATTTATGTCTTTTCTAGATCAAGGGATCTTAGGGAGACCTAGGGTCTCACATGTTTCTAATTTTCTTTATTATGTTTATAGGATAATCCCTTGGGAGATCTAGGGATATGGGTAGTCAAATGTCAGAAAGCTGACATTATGTAAAAAACCAATCCACATTTCAAGCATATGATGTATGGAGTGGTCACCTTTCCTCAACATTTCGTGGTGATTATGACTTTATAAATTGTTGTTCATTCAACTCTCAGGATCAAGTAGATCTTTTGAATTAAATGTTGTTGTGAGATTTTATAGCTTATAAATTTACTCTAGTTGTTATATATGACTCTATGTATGTCTGGGACATTCAGAATGAATAGGTCGATGGATTCACATGGTATTGTTGAGTATTGATATTCTTCTAGAAATTAAAATCCCTTTATATAGTCATATATGTTTTTTTATTGTGTCAAAGGATTGTTAAATATGGAATTCTGATCAAGATGAGGGTCCAACTTGCATATTTTGATCACAATTTCCTCTTTCTTCCATTTTGATGATTATATTGGTTGTTACATTTGGATCCCTCATTCACTATGTATCTTAAAATGTTGGCATTCACCTATCTATGAAAATAATTGCTAAATTTTATGTTAATTCCAGCACAATCATTGCATTTGAAGGCTTGACTATCGATGTTATAGGTGGGCACTCTCACTAGTATCCCAATTCAAACATTGCATTGTCCATAAAATTCTATGCAAGTTGGGATTATACTTGTGTTTGTTTTATATATTTCTAGTCTTTTGGAACATTGAATATCTATTAGACATGATGTTTTTGATTCTTATAGCCTATTTTAGTTTGAATACATCAAACATTAGCTTGGGAGTTGTTGGATTGATTATTCTATTAAAAAACACAATTATAGGTTAAAAATTGACCAAAAAAAGAATGCTTTGGGTGACTGAATTACCTTGTTGGATGACAATTCACTAGTGAAATCTCCTCCCCTCAACCTAAATCAGCTCCTCCAACAATCCCAAGCAGTTAACTTGCTCAAAACGCTCCAATTGGCCTTCGTTTTCGCGTTCTTGATTGTTAAAATGGGCTAAGGGTTTCAGGCCTGTGTATTTAATTTTTTTTTTGTTTTACAAATCACGTACGCGTTTTATAACTACATATCACGAGTGCATTTTGTAGTTATATAACGCGTACGCGATATGGCTTCCTATCCTACATGTCCCATGACATGTCAGGCTCGGGTTGAACCATAGCAAGTGCTATGTAGCAGAACCTTGATCTATTTTTTGGTAACGTGATCTTGTTTTTGAAAACTAGGATTGCATCTAAAAGGTCCCTCATCTTCTTGCACTGACCCATATTCAATATAATTAATAAAATCTTATAAATAAGTTATATATGATTATCTCGTAATGAAAAAGTCATTGATTCGTTGTAAACTTCTATATGGCTACATCATAATATGTGTAAGAGATCACCCGTTCTAGATTAGATTAGGGGTTTCTCTAGTAGCTTTTCTTTATCCACCCATATATGTCATTATTATGTTATCAATGGGAAAAGGGGCCCAAATTATGTTATGGAAAATATTATTTTATACCATGGTTATATGTATTTTATAGATGCCATATATTATGTTAGGAGAATGAAAAAAGAAAAAAATGTTTTGTAACATTTAAATTAAAAAATGTCAAATTTTGTTAGCTCATTTGGTTAAGGTGTGAGTCTCGTCAAAAAAGTGACTCGAGTTCAATCTCTTTAGGGGTGAGTTAGTTGGGAGGAGACGCCCAAAAATTCCAGCCATCCTAAGGGTTGGTGTGGCCAGGCTGGGTGCGATCTCCAGGTGACTTTGACAGCTTAGATGCCCCTGGGTTGCGGTTATCTTAGCCAATGGTAGAAATGCACTGGCATCGAGTGACAACCGTTTCTTGCAAACAAAAAAAACATTTAAATTAAAAAATAAAAGGAAAAAAAATAATTATTATATGTTTTAAAATATATAAATTTACTTTATAGTAATTATTAATATATTTAAATGATTTAATAAATTTTTATTTACAAACAAAATCCTAAATCAAGGATGTCTTATGAATCTAAAAACAACAAATTTAGGTGTGTCATTTGTGTAAAGAGAAAATGACAAATTTGAAAAACTTTATGATTAATATTGAAATATTGATAGAAATTGAAGAATATTATCAAAAATATAGTGGAGCTTTGCAATGGAAACCCTACTACCATGTTTACTTAGGTCGCAACCACCTTGCTTCAATTTAAGAAGAAAATGCTAACTTATTTTCTTATATCTCCTTCTTCAACCTTTAATTATTGTGTCTCAGAGGTTTCTCATGAGATTCATCAGTCTCTCAACCATCGATGAATCCAACTTAGGAATATCAATGCCAAGCAACCATAAATTGCACATTTTTTCGTTGATTCTAGAACCCTTCTAGATCTGACTCCCTTCTCTCTATTTGTCTTAGAGTGTGCTCTCCAAAATCAATTTCCTTTTTCAAATATCAAATCCAAAACAAAGTAGGAATCCCTCACATCTTTCAACAACTCCTTCATGAGGGATGGTAGCGTCAAGATGGACTATTGGTCCGGGACGACAACTAAGCTCTTAACACCACTATTTTCTTGGTTTCGAGACTACTTGGAGGATCCAAAGGTAACTTTGCACCTTATTCCTCCTAGTCTTGTTCATTTAAAGATGTTTTGAATCTAGGGATCTTTGTTTCTATAGGAAAATAGCTTGTTGGTTCGACCTTCATAGTGGAACAATCAAAAGAGACTCTGATAATAGAGGTGGAAGATACTTGGGTCTATTCTCTTGAATTAGTCTGTAAACAACATGATATAATCTATCAATTCAATGGGATTTGACCTTATATAATAGTGTTGTTAGAATGGGTGAGTTAACATGGGCCTCATGCTACAAAATTTTCCTTTCTTCCAAGGGCCATTTCATAGTCCTCTTTACTAAGGCAGAGGGATCATGTTAAAACATATTTAAGTAAGGGCCCTAGTTCTGGGGGCGTTTTGGACTTTCCTTCCAGCAATGATGTGCCAATGGTTCCCTGAATTCAACTCTTTTTCCATGATGGCTATGACCACTACTATATGGGCCGTATGAATTCAAACTATATATTTGCACTTTTGGACCACAAGTTTTTGGGCCTCCATCGAAAGCTCCTTAGGTTGTTTCACTAAGGTTGATGATGACAAGATGTTAATGTTAAAATAAGGTAATGAGGGAAGATATTATATTTGAATTATTGTTATTCCTCCTTCATAAGATCCCACGGAAGTAATTGATCATGTAAGAGTCATTGAAAGAATCTATGTAAACCTCCGGATGTAAGTCGGGTCAATAGTACCCATGAGTCATTCTAATAAATATTCTTTTGGTACTTTACTAGACAAGTCAGATCTATCAGTTAGACAAGTCAGCCCAGTTAGGTTATAGGTCAATTCAAGAGTCAAATATAAATAGATAGGTGCCTCCTTCATTTTATACACTCTTCACTCAAGCAAATTTGCTAGAGAGAAAAGAAGAAGTGCACTAGAGAGAGAGGAGAAGTTATCTTGAGGTTTTACACTATTTTGGTTGAGTCCTATACTGAGGAATTTTTGTGGGATTTTATCCCTTGTGGTTTCCAAGAGGGAAATATTTGTGTTCTTTGTGTTGTTGTGCTTGTTTTTCTTTTAGTGATCCTACTTTTGTAAATTGTTTTAGAATATCATATTTAAGTAATTAAGAAAATTTAACATGGTATCAAAGCCACCCTGAAAGGAGACATTGTGCAGCTAGGGTTTGTTATTTTGAAAAATTCCCTCAACATATCAAATAGAAAAGAGGGATCACTAAACTCTCCCTGGGAGGGAATATATTTCTGTGAAAACAAAACTGAATTTCGAGTAGTTTCATTTTTGGGCTCGACACTGCTATCGGGGAGAACTAGGGCTTCAGGTTTTTCAAAGTTCCATCATCAATATCAGGAAAAGGAAGATATAGTCTAGCTCACCTTGGGGAGGGGAATATTTTCTACCAATCATCCCTACAAGTGATCTCAACTAGAAAAATAGGGTTTTACCATCAAACCCTAGGTCATCCCGAAGAAGGTTAGCTAAAATCAGTTTTCTCCAAGCAAGTATTGTTTCTTCTATTTCCATTTGAGGTTCTCATTATGTTAAATATGACAAAAAATACCAAGTTGAATGAGAAGCTTGAGGGTGCAGAGAACTTCAGAGGATGGAAGTATAGGATCATTCTCATCCTAGAAGAGAATGATCTAGAAGGCTTCATAAAGGAGGAAGTTGCAAAACCATAAGGAGATGAAGAAAAGGCCAAACACTAGAAGGATATGATCAAGTCTAAGAGGATCATAGATGAATCTATCAAATATCACTTGATCCCTCAAGTATTTTCAAGGATGACACCAAAGGAAATGTTTGATGCCCTATCCATCTTATTTGAAGGAAGAAATATCAATAGGAAGATGACCTTGAGAAATCAACTCAAAAGTCTGAAGGTTTAGAAATCAGATACCATGCAATCATACTTCACAAGAGTATCTGAAATCAAGGAGCAGCTAGAAGCTATTGGTGACATGATAGAAGAAACAAAACTTGTAATGTCCACCTTGAAAGGTCTCCCAAGAGAATCAGAATCCTTCATTTTAGGAATATGTTCTCGAAGAAAAATGACTAAGTTCTGAAATTTATGGGAATAATGTGTTCAAGAAGAAGAAAGAATAGCAGTAATAGAAGAGAAGCTAAATGAAAATGAATATCAAGCTTTGGCATCCATACCAAAGGCAAGAACAAGAGGAAGTGTTATGATCATCCTCCTAGAAATACTCAAGGGTCTCACAAGAATAAGAATATAAAGAAGGACTTCTTAGCTTATGAATGATTCACTTGCCACAAAATGGGACACATCCCCATAAACTGTCCCCTAGAGGAAGAACAAATAAAGAAGAAGAACTAAAGATTCCAATTCCATCCAGTTGAAGATGATGATCAAGAAGATGAGAAGAAAACTAAAGAAGATGACGATTCCCGTGAAGAGTATGTTTTGATTTCAACACCCGTAGGTTCAATTTCACCTAGAAGTGATACTTGGATAGTAGATAGTGGTGCCTCAAAGCACATGAGAGGTTACAGTGATTCACTCTCTTGTCTTGTACATAAGGATTCCCCACATAAAGTAATTCTTGGAGATGATTCTCAATATCCCATCAAATGGATGGGAGAAGCAGGGAGAAGCCTCTTATAAGATGGACTCCAGAAAGTCCATGAAGATGAAGGATGTTTTATATGTCCCAGGGCTAAAGAAGAATCTCCTTTCTATATCAACTTTAAATAAGAAAGGTTTTAGATTTGCTTTCGTAGATGGTGAAGTCCTCATGTGGAAAAATTAGGGGGAAACTATAAATGATGCAGTAGTGATTCGAGTTGAAGCATGCATATTCAACCCTGATTACTAGCACCATGTTGTAGCTGCAACTTTTTTCCCCAAATTTTTGAAAAATTTTGGACCCTCCTTTTGATTTGATCTTCCCTGGATTTATTTGGTTTCCTGAACTCTGGTTTTTTCCCTCTGCTACAAAATTGGGTTGTTTGAAGTTGAATTGAGGTCAATTGTTTTCATGCTTTTCGGAAAACTGCTTTTTGTCTAACAATGCTTTTGACTGTGGAGTTTAAAGTTTGATTTGAAAATGAGGTCCTTTTGATATGAATGATTTCCTTCATCACTGTCGGAGTTTTGTTGAAGATTAATTCGGGGCATTAGTTCTCTATGCCGCCGATGGATAGTTTTACTTTCGCTGGTTTTATTGAACTTTTGCTTTGCGATGATTTTTTTTGTTTTGTTTTCGCTGTTGGAAGTCATTTGAATAGTGAATCGGGGCCGTAGTTCTCTACGCAGCCGTCATTGCGGAAGCTAACTAATGAACGTCCTGATGGAAAGTCATGTTTTTCACCGATGGGATTTTATCTCCTTTGTTTATTTTTCAAAAAACTTTTACTTTTTGACTTTCGGCATTTCTGTTTTATCAGCAGTCAGAGTTTTACTCTTTAACGATGCCGCTGTTTTGGAGTCCTTGTTGTTTGTCTCGCCGACACTGCAGAGTATTTTGCGTCTCGAGGTTCCAATGAGTTAGTCATATAGTTGCTCTGATCGTCGACAATTTTCTATTGTCTCAGAGGCCATAGTCAGTCCGTCTCCCGCCGTTGCGGCTGTGTAGTACACTATCCCGCTGATGCATTAGTCCTTCCCCTCGCCGATGCCGACCTTTAGTGCTTAGTTATTTCGATCGTCGATGTTTTCTATTGCTGTAGAACCCTTAGTCCATATGACTCCCGCTGTTGCGGCTCCTTAGTGAACTAACCATCCGACAAATAGTTGTTCCGTTCGCCGATGGTTAGTTCTGATTTTCGCCGATGCCTGGTTTTATTGATCAAACATTTTACTTTGCGATGTTTTTGTTTTCGCTGTCGGAGCGATGTTGATAATTGATCGGAGGACTAGTCCTTTGTGTTGCCGACATGACGGCAGCATTAAGCTTTAACTCGCCGATCCGTAGTCCTCCGAGCGTCCGATCGTCAATGTTTTTAGTTGGTCGCGGAGCCCATAGTTTGTCCGTCGCCAACCATTGCGGCTCCGTAGTGAACTAATCATCCAATGCTATAGTGCTTCCACTCGCCGATGAGAGTTTTGTTTTCCCTAATGCTTATTAGTTCAGCTCATCGAAAAGGTTTTTCTCGCCTTTTTTGTGTGCTTTTACTCTATTTGATGATGGCGAAGTTTTTTCGTGGGTTTTGGTCGAGTCTAAGTTTCTGCGAGATGAAAAGAACAATTTTGGGTTCAGATTTGGCGGTTACATTGTTTTGATTCATGCTTTCATGATTTTAAGTTAGTCCATATGTGGCCTGGATTGAGGTAAAGAGTCTTTTTATTGAGCTTGTGATTTTAGTTTGGACAATGGATTTAGCGGATTTCAAGATACAAACTCGCAGGATTTCTTTGTTTTGTCATTTTTTCTTTTCATGCATTAACACTGTATATAGTTTATTTTACAGAATGCATACAAAGAAGGTAAATGTACTGATACAGTTTTTTGGTTATTCATTACAGGGTGATTGCTGCTATAGAGAAGATATGTCTAGAAGACAAAGCATAAGAAAGGAGGTAGTAAGGAAGGAAGAGAAAGAAAATGAAGAAGCAGAGATGAAGAAAGAGAAGAAGAAAGTAAGGGTCTAAAAGGACCAGCGGATTCGATAGTAGCAGAGGCTTGGGCTTGGGAAAAATTCATCAGCGACCAAGCTGGTCCCTTTTTATAAAAGTGTTATTAAATTTTAAATTTAATGTAACGTGTCATACAACACTCACTAAAAGACAAAATTGTGAGATTAAACAGTTGGGGGGGAGCCCAAAGGTCACGGGGGTAGCCCAAAGGTCACAAGGGGCAGCCCAAAGGTTTTGTTGTTTTGTATAAATATAGGAGAGTTAGATGTAATATGGAATTTTTCCCAGATAGATTTGTGAGAGTATGTTGTAAGAAGAACTATTTCCTTTTGCAATAAAGAATTACAAGTTTCCTGTTGGAGAAAGCTTGGTGGAATTTTTCAAATGCCGTGATATGGATCTGTTGAATGTGAACTATTTCATTTTTAGCTTGTGTCCATTAACTATGAGATCGTTCTAACTCTTTGAACCTATGTTCTTGTTATGAATGCACTCTAGATTATACAATGAAATTTCCGCTGTGAGTAATGAAGGCTTTTCATAAACAATGAGCTATCTTGTTGTTCATATATCTATCAATGTTCATGTGTTTTGAAATAATTAACAGCTATCTGTGATTTTTCTTAATGCATGCGTAGAAACACATTACTCATTGATAAATGATAATCTTGCTCCCTAGGGATAGGTTATATAGTTAGTTTTAGTTTCTTGCTGTGTGTGATTTAGATGTGAGAGAGTTAAGACGAGAGGTAAGAGCCTGCGCAGCACATTGTGACCGCTCCTCGTATTCTCTATCAATCTGCATTTTTAGATAGGCACTTGCACATCATACTTAAATTCAAAAAACTAAAATACACACGGTGGACCGGGCCGTAACCGGTAAAACCTTTAATTTTGTTACTTGACCTACAGTAGTCGGATCGTAAACTGGACGGATTCCCCATACCAAACAGTAACGGGCTAGTTGGGAACGTTTACTGGGGAGAATCCCTAACTGTTGTTACCTGTGATTTTCCAAGCCTCAACAGTTTTTGGCACTAGAGGGAGGGAAGCTAGTGCATGGTTAGTCGAGGAAACCCATTTTCTCGAGATTATTCCACCGGTGATAGTTCTGAAAGTAGTTTGTTTCCCAATCCAACTCCGGAAGAAAAGGGTAAAGAGCATCTATATTCTATCGATAACGAAGTAGTTGATGATTTGAGAAGATTTACTAGGGCTTATGAGAAGAAGATTGGAGGATTACCAATTATTCCTGTCTTACCCAAAAGAGAATATCAGAAGAAAGACCTCCCTATATTAGAAGACGCAGTGTTGGTTGAATATTTTGAAGAACTGGTAGAAATAGCCTTACAGGAAGTTGTTCAACCTTTGAATCAGTTGGACCCAGATACACCTTACTGTTCACCTGTTCATACCCCTGCTCATTCACCACCTCACTCTCCACTTAAAATCATGGAAAATGTAAATGCAAATCAACCACCCAACCCACCAAATCCACCACCTGCTTGGAGGGGTAGGTCACCATTAAACCTAACGCCTCCTTTGCATGATTTGCCTCAAGCTTTTGAGAAAATGTTGGCTCAGTTTGACCCAAGCGAAAAGATTTTGGTAGATGATCATTTTCAAAGCTTTTACTTGGATATAGAAGGACTACGAGTTGGAGAACATGAAGATGTAGTCTGTAGATTGTTTCCACATACCTTGAAAGGAGCAACAACCTGATGGTATTTTTCTCTGCCTGCAAATTCAATGATAGACTGGGACACATTTGAAAGAATATTTAGGAGTAAATATGTTGTCCAGAAAACTCATGCAGCTCTAATGAAAGGGTTATGTGCTTTAAAGAAAGGAAGGAAGGAAAAAGTGCATAGTTTCACTCAAAGGTTTGCTGCTTATATTAAAAAAAAATCTACAGCTGATAAGCCCTTTAATAAAGTTCTGATTGAATACTATACTTCAGCCCTAGGGCCTGAATTGGCCATGTTTGCCAAGATGTCAGTCAATCCTACATTGTCAGAAACTTATGAAGAAGCTGAGAGAGTAGAAGTTAAAAAGAGAGCATAGAATATTATCCTGAGCAGTCGGGAGAAAAAACTTTTGGTAAAAGAGCTTTATTACTGACTAAGCCTAAGGATGAGCAATCACATGAATTTGAAGGGATGTTGAAGATGATGCAGAAGCTATCCAATAGAGTGATAGATCTAGAAAAGGAAACTTACGAATCATATAAGCCTTACTATAAAAGGAGAGAAGACAATAATCAATCTAAACCTCCTCCGCACGGTCCTGCATCAATGAATTTAACTGAGGTAGGTAAGGATAATTTTTGCACCTTTCATAAGCAGCCTCATTCTGAAAAAAATTGCCCTAAATGGATCAATTCGATGACATTAGTAATGAATCAGCTATTGGACTCTAAACTAACAGAAGATGATGAGTAGGAAGAACAAAATAATCAACCCATAGAAAAACAAGAAGAGAATGCTTTAGTTTTATGGGACTGTGTCTCACTTTTTGATACAAATGAGGAAGGTTCACTGAAACAGGAAGAAACATCAGAAACATATGTGACAACAAGAAGTCAAGGTTTGTTAAATAAAGACAATTCAATCCTTCCGAAAATTAAGAGACTTCAAGAGAATGTAAAGAAAATTCAGAAGAGCACCACAGCTGATAAAATACCTGGATTCACCATTACGAGTCAAAATCCAAAGAAAATCAACATGCCTGTTAAGCCTGTTGAAGAGAAGATTGATAATGTAAAAAAGAATCTCGAAGAACATAAGATGGAGTATAATATTGTGGAAGATATTAAAAGGGCTAAGGAAAATATCTCATTGTTTGAAATGTGTAATGTGCCTTAGTAGAAAGAAAAATTGTTAAAAGCACTTGAAGTACTAGAGGAAGAGCTTCCCACTGACAACCAACCTGAAGAAGAAGAAATTGGTGAAGCAAGTGTGGGAGGTAAGTCTAAATACAAAACCCCACCATTTCTCCTAAATTTTGAAATTTTCAACCATAATGTGCACAACTGTTTAGTATACTCAGGGGAATCAGTCAATGTTATGCCACTTTTAGTCTGTAAGAAGAGAAATGGACAACCTAAACCATCTACCTGGTAGGTTATTCAGTTAGACAGAACAACTGTGAAGGTAATTGGGGAAATGGAGGATGTTCTGATTCGATTATCTTCAAATGAAAAGGTATGTCAGTTCATCAATATTGTAGTAGCAGACATACCTGAGGCTTATGGACTTGTTTTGAGTCAGGATTGGTCAGCAAAGCTAAATGGATATTTTGCATCAGATTGGTCACATCTGTGGTTGCCTTATAAGGGAAGTCCTAATCAAATAAAAGTATTAAGAGAGCCCTACATGAAGCACAATGTTACTCAGTTGGAGGGTAAGAATGAACCCGTGAATTCTGTATTGGAAAATTACTTCATTGAACTAGAACTGAGAAAATACCAAGCGGAAGAAGCCAACGGTACACCAGAAACCCAGCCCAATCTCCTTCGATTTTCACGGGCTGATGAGATTGATTGTAAAATAGTAGATTTAGTTTCAGATATAGTTTTTAATTCAAGACCAGTAGAATTAGATAATGGGTAGGCCTTTTCAATTTGTAGTCAAGCTTAGCCCCTCAACTTACAAGTTGCCAGATTTACAGGGGTGGGCAGAGAACTAACCAGTTAGTGGTTTAGTTCTCAAACTTTATTTTTCTTGGTTTTTTTATTTTCTTGATTATCGTGTACATAAATAAACTGACTTGGTTTTTTATTTTTTATTTATTTTATTTTTGTTAGATTTTGTTTGATTTCAATAAAAGAAGCAAACTTTTGGTTACATGGAGAGCATCAGAATTCTAGATTAACTAAAATCCTTAATTATAAGACTGTGTATTTTTATTTATCTGAAAGAATTCTTCTAGTTTATCCGTTTTCCTAAATGGCTATGAACACATTGAATTCCTACTTAATCCTTGTAAAATAACTCAGGATCAAAAGGTTTGGAATACTATTTCGAGGCTCCATCCATCTCACATTTAAAAATGTCTTAGGGGGTGACAACAAATGACCCATGGAAAGGAAGCAGGGTAAACAGTATATTATATATAAATGATCCCATGCCAAGAATTGAAAGCCAAAAGGAAAATAAGAGTAAAAAAATATCCTAAGAAAGCAATATGTATCAAAACGAAGTACTGAACCATATGCGTACAAATTTGCCAAATCTCTTCTCCATCTGTGAGCTGAAAATTAAATACATCTCTCACACAAAAGGACACTATGGATAGAGAAGCCTGAATAAAAATTCAGAAAGAAAGGGATGCAGGAGGACTCAAAAAGGACAAAAAAGTCCAAAAGCACAAAAGTGCAAAATGACATGGGAATGAGGAACAAACGAATATTTCTGCTTACCATATGTTACAATCCTGTGGTGTCCAAGCTGGGAGCTACCCGAAGACAGAGGTAAAAAATGAAACTCATATTCCTGGCCTTAAAAGAGTATCTAGACTTTTAAATCTTGGTTCCCATTATCCCTAAATTGGACTATCATCAATGATTAAAGTACATATATTTTCCATTTCGGAAATCTAGACATCTAGAAGAATTCAACATGTTGGTTTTATTGTCAAATAGTCTGTTACTTAAGGAAGAAATTGTCCAGATATTCTGGGTTCACCAGGTAGTCGCCAATTGTTGTAGCTGCAACTTTTTTTTCCCAAATTTTTGAAATTTTTTGGACCCTCCTTTTGATTTTATCTTTCCTGGATTTATTTGGTTTCCTGAACTCTGGTTTTTTCCCTCTACTACAAATTTGGGTTGTTTGAAGTTGAATTGAGGTCAACTGTTTTCATGCTTTTCGGAAAACTGCTTTTTGTCTGCCAATGCTTTTGACTGTGGAGTTTAAAGTTTGATTTGAAAATGAGGTCCTTTTGATCTGAATGATTTCCTTCATCGTTGTTGGAGGTTTGTTGAAGATTAAGTCAGGGCATTAGTTCTCTATGCCGCCGATGGATAGTTTTACTTTCGCTGGTTTTATTGAACTTTTGCTTTGCAATGATTTTTTTTGTTTTGTTTTCACTGTCGGAAGTCATTTGAATAGTAAATCAGGGCCGTAGTTCTCTACGCATTTGCCATTGCAGAATTTAACTAATGAATGTCCCGATGGAAAGTCATGTTTTTTGTCGATGGGATTTTATCTCCTTTGTTTATTTTTCAAAAAACTTTTACTTTTTGACTTTCGACATTTTTGTTTTATCAGCGGTTGAAGTTTTAGTCTTTAACAACACCGTCGTTTTGGAGTCCTTGTTGTTTGTCTCGCTGACATTGCGGAGTATTTTGCGTCTCGAGGTTTTGATGACTTATTCATATAGTTGCTCTGATCGCCGACGATTTTCTATTGTCAAAAAACCATAGTCGGTTCGTCTCCCACCATTGCGGCTGCGTAGTACACTATCCCGCTGATGCATTAGTCCTTCCTCTCGCCAATGCCGACCTTTAGTGCTCAGTTCTTCCGATCGCCGATGTTTTCTATTGTTGTGGAACCCTTAGTCCATATGACTCCCACCGTTGCGGCTCCTTAGTGAACTAACCATCTGACATATAGTTGTTCCGTTCGTCGATGGTTAGTTTTGATTTTCGTCGATGCCTGGTTTTATTGATCAAACCTTTTACTTTGCAATGTTTTTGTTTTCACTATAGGAGCAGTGTTGATGATTGATCAGAGGACTAGTCCTTTGTGTTGCCGACACTGCAGCAACGTTAAGCTTTAACTCGTCGATCCGTAGTCCTTCAAGCATCCGATCGCCGATGTTTTCAGTTGGTCGCAGAGCCCATAGTTTGTCTGTCGCCCGTCGTTGCGGCTCCGTAGTGAACTAATCATCCAATGCTATAGTGCTTCCACCCGCCGATGAGAGTTTTGTTTTCGCCCGATGCTTAGTAGTTCTACTCGCCAAGAAGGTTTTTCCCACCTTTTTTGTGTGCTTTTACTCTATTTGATGATGGCGAAGTTTTTTCGTGGGTTTTGGTCGAGTATAAGTTTCTCCAATATGAAGAGCACAATTTAGGGTTAAGATTTGGCGGTTACATTGTTATGATTCATGCTTTCATGATTTCAAGTTAGTCCAAATGTGGCCTGGATTGATGTAAAGAGTCTGACAAGAGGATCAAGACCTTAAGAACAGATAATGGAGGCGAGTTCACATCAGGTGAATTCAATGAATACAACAAAGAAGATGGGATTAAGAGGGAGCTCACCATCCCCTATAATCCCCAATAGAATGGTGTGGTTGAAAGAAATAGTATATATATCATGGAAGCAGTAAAATCCATGATCCATGATCAAGATATACATATGTATCTATGAAGAAGCAACTAGAACAATAGTCTATGTCCATAATAGAATCTCTCATAGTGCTCTTGGAAATAAGACTCCAGAAGAGATGTTTACCAGAAAAAATCCCAAATTCAGTCACCTTAAGATGTTTGGTTGTTCAATATACATACACATTCCCAAGGAGAAGAGATCGAAGTTGGACTCTTTAGGAAAGAAAAGATTGTTTGTAGGATATCGTGAGCAATCAAAGGCTTATGGAATCTATATCCCAGGATACCATCAAATTGAACTTAGCAGAGATGTCACATTTGACGGAGATACAACCTTCAAAAAATCAAGGAAGAATCAGGAAAATGAAGAGGAGCATGAAGCTCCTAGAGCTATAGAAATATCCAAACCAGTTAGAAATGATGAGGAAGAAAATATACCTAAGGACCATGACATGATAGAACTTCAGAGACTTGAGGATTTTCCTAGTGAGATGATCTAACACAAAAGAAGGCATATTGGGAACATGGAATAATTGAAGAAGAGGAAAGATATGGTGTCCCAGAAGGAATCATCTCAGAAAGTAAGAAGTCAATGCAATACCCCAGTTATGTGGCTTTGATGTGAAACCTCATTGACAAAGAACCTACATGCTTTGAAGAAGCAAAAATGTAGAAGGAATGGGTAGATGCCATGGTCGAGGAATACCAGTCCATTATAAAGAATGATGTATGGGAATTAGTACCAAAACCGAAGAAAAAGTCAGTAGTATCCTCGAAATGGATCTACAAAACAAAGCATTTGACAGACAACAATATAAAGAAGTACAAGGAAATATTTGTAGCTCATAGATTCTCTCGGAAGGAACAAATCGACTACGAGGAGACCTTTGCACCAGTAGGTGACTAGTAGCAAGGGACACCTCAATCAGAACCATCCTTGCCTTGGAATCCATGATGAAGTGGAAGTTACATGAGATGGATGTAAAGAAAACCTTCCTAAATTGAGTGATAGAAGAAGTATACATTAAACAACCACGAGGCTTTGAGACATATGATCAGAAGACTCATGTATGTAGAATAAAAAAAAGCATTGTATGGGTTGAAGCAAGCACCTAGAGCATGGTATGGAAGAATTGATGGCCTCCTAATGAGTTTGGCCTTTACCAAGAGTAAAGTAGATTCCAACCTCTACTATAAGGTTGAGGATGATGGGATTGTGATATTACTACTATATGTGGATGATCTATTTTTGACAGATGAAGAAAATCCCATCAACAAATGTAAGAAGAAGCTCGCTGCAGAATTTGAGATGAAAGACCTTGGAATGATGCACTATTTTCTAGGTCTTGAAGTATAACAGTATCCAGAAGAGATTTTCCTAAACCAAGGAAAATATGTAGTTGAGATCCTAAAGAGAATTGGGATGATGGATTGTAAGGCTATGACTACTCCGATGACAACAAACTCGAAGATTTTAAATGACGGTTCTTCGAAGATAGTGGATGTTACCTTATAGAGAAAGATTATTGGTTCACTAATGTATTTGACCAATACGAGTCCAGATCTATGTTTTGTTGTAAACACCCTAAGTTAGTATATGGTGGAACCCATAAATGTTCACCTAGTGGCATCAAAACATGTGATGAGGTACCTGAAGGGTACGTTGGATTATGGTCTCGGATATGCATCAGATGGTGAGATCAGGTTACATAGATTTATAGATTCATATTGAGAAGGAAGTGTCGAAGACAAAAAGAGCACTTCATGATGTTGTTTTAATTGGGATCATGTATGATCTCATGGTTCAGTAGAAACCAGTCAAGTATTACACTTAGCATGGCAGAGGCTAAATAAATTGCAGCATGTTTAACCTGTAGCAAAGCAATATGACTTCGCAAGATGTTGGAAAGATGATTTGATACAGAGATAGATGTGATTGATATCCATTGCGATAATCATAATTGTATTAAAATGTCAAAAAACTCGGTGTTTCATGATAAGTCAAAACATATTGAAATTATATATTATTACATCTGGGAAATGGTGTAGAAGGGAGTTGTAAATCTCAAGTATGTTCCTACATAGGAACAAGTGGCTAACATGTTGACTAAGCCTTTGTCTTGTGCAAAGTTTGAATACTTTCGAGACAAGCTTGGTGTAGTCTGAAAGGACCTCCCTCAAAAGAGGGAGTGATGAAGATGTAGTAGGTTTGCTATTGTAGTGGTGTGGTAGATCAACCTAGGTAGGGTATGTATGGATAGGATTGTTTGGCCCGAAAGGGTTAGTAATACATACTAGACATGTTCGATCCTAGGGGGATTAGTATGTCTGGCTAGGCTTGTTTGGCCTGAAAGGGTTAGTCAATCGCACAAGGCTTGTTTGGTACCTAGGGAGATCCATCTTCCTGACTAGGCTTGTTGTCCTGAAAGGGTTAGTAAGTCAGATTGGATCTACTAGAGAACCCACCATGATGCTTCTTCAGATGTCTTAAGGGAAAGACGATGAGATGCCAACACTATGTGCTGATACCATCATTTTCATGTTGATGAAGACGATGAAATGCTAGTACTCTGCACGATGATGCCAACATTTCCATGCCGATGAAGACAATGATATGCCAACACTCTGTGTTGATACCAACATTTCCATGCCGATGAAGACGATGAGATGCCATCACTGTGTGTTGATTCCAACATTTCTATGCTGATGATGATGATGTTGTTGTTCTAGTATATCTATGTTGATGATGCAGATGATGATCTAGCATTTATTTCTTGATGATGTTAATTTAGCACTAGCATGCTAAAGATGTTGTTGTTGTTCCAATATTTACATACTGATATTGTAGATGATGATACAATATTCACATATTGGCATTGCAAATGTTGATCCAGTATTCACGTATTGATATTACAGATGATGATCCAGTATTTACATACTGATATTGCAGATGATGATCTACTATTGCAGATGAAGATTCAGTATTCACATACTGATGTTGTAGATGATGATCCAGTATTCACATACTGATGTTGCAGATGATGATGTCCTAGTATCCATATATTAATGATGCTCCAGATGATGATGATGTCCCAATACTCACATATTGATGATGATGATGATGATGATGTCCCAGTATCCACATACTGATGATGCTGATGATAATGCAGTTCCAGATTGATGATGAAGATGTATGATGATGTTTCAAAAATTTTGATAAATTTAGAGGTTTCTTTGATGGCTCCTCCCAAGAATGCCTTTCTCTTTGTGGTGTTGGTGCAATCCTTTGCATTGGGTGCTCGAGAGTTCATAAGCTATTGATGAATTGTGGTTTGGGGTCAAAGTCAAAAGGTGAACTATTGGCTTTATGTATGCTTTTGTTTTTTGTAAAAAGTCTTAATTGAGATGGTTTGTAGATCTTTGGGAATGCTCATGTGGTTATTGATTTGGTTTCCAATCGTTGTAATATCAATATCATTCACCTTTCAACTTTAATGGCCAGCATTAGAGTGTTGATTAACGGTTTTGTGGACGTCTATTTTTCCCATGTTTTCCAAGAATTCAACTAGGAGGAAAATTCCCTCTCTAAAAGAGCTCTCTTGGAGGAGGAGGGGTTCATTTTCAGCAAGTTTTGGGTGGATGGGCAGCTCGTTTCTATGGATCATTTGGTGATTTTTCACCTCTAGTTCCCTGGTCTTGATCGGGTTTCTTCTCTTTTATTCTGCTTGGTCCCTTTGCCTTTTGGGTCCAGCTCTGTGTGTCTTTTTGGACCTACCATGGACCCCTCTTTTGTCCTATTTATAGTTGGACTTGTCTTCTTGATATGTAGTGGGAGGGGCCTCTCCTCTCTCTTGTCTATATCTCAATAATAAACATTTTTTCTTTATGAAAAAAATCACCTTACTTGTTATATATTTTAAATATACTAGTTCATAAAATAATAATAATTATATATTTTTAAAATTCCAATAAAATACATTTTTATTTAAATTTATGAAAAAAAAACTCAAAAATAACATTAATTCTACATTATAGTCAATTGGACCAAATATCATATTTCTGATGAGAATCAAATTTACATTGACCACATCTCAACCAACTCCTGAAATTCCAATATCAACCAACGAGGACCATAAAGACCATACATGCTACAGTCAATACCCTTATTCAAAATTACCTTACATGTGAAAGTCAAAGAGACCCTTGCATGAGATAGTCGATACTCTTAGAGTGCAATTTCCATGTGATCACGTGATAAGAACATTGACTTTTTTAAATAACTACATTTGTTTTTAGGTTCTTTCAAGACTTGTTATAAAAGACAAGAATACAGTCTTGGGTACGGCTAAATTTCTACTCGAAGAAGTCTGAACGACTGCCTTTAATACAGTAAAGGCAATTTGGAATACACTGGAATTTGGTGGAAATTTGGAATGCAGTGGAATCCTAGAATGGCATCGTTTTTCGAAGAAGTTTAAAAGGTTGAACATATTTGGTCGGTTTTGTGCAGTTTAAATCATGATTTTGATTTTATATGTGGATTTAAACATATTTTAAAAATTTAAACATTGCTTTGGAGAAATTTAAACATATTTTGGAAATTTAAACATTGTTTTGGAGCAATTAAAATTTTTTTTTACCAGATTTCGTCAAAATTTTGGTCAAAACGTTTTCGGAAAGGAGCTTTCTAACTACCACATGATTTTGATTTTTAGGTTGATATATTTTGTTGGAGTCCGGTGAATTTAAACTAGAAATATGTAATTTCTGTTATTGGTTGAATTTAAACTATAAATTTGTAGTTTCTGTTGTTTGTTGAGGATTTTAAGCTTGATTTTGACACTAAAACCCTCAGCATTCACATTCTGTAAAATCAAACAGTGTTTTTGATATTTAAAAAATTTCAAAACCAAAAACTTAAAAAAGCCAAAAACCAGAAAAAAATCGTCACTGTACCGTCTTTCTGTGCAAGTGCATCTATTTCATGCAACCGTAAGGAATATTCTTGAAAACCATGAATATATCCTCATAACGAATGTCTCACTTCCCTGCCCTGTTGCTCTTTTTATAACCTAACGATACCTAAACTAGATAAGCCTGGCATATTTCTTTATCTATCCATCCATCTTGTATTCAGAAAATACCTGACAAGCAAGCCAAGAACACACAAGCAACAGGAGCAAAAATGACGGATGCCCTCCTTCAAAACTATCAATTGCAAGAGGAAGAGATCGGAAGAGGCAGATTCGGAGTCATCAGAAGATGTTGGAACAAGCAAAGTGGGCAACAGGGCGCCTGCAAGACCATCAGAAGAGCAGATCTACTTGATTCCATTGACAGAGAATGCCTCAACAATGAAATCAAGATCATGCAGTATGTCTCAGGTCACCCTGCTGTGGTTGCCCTTCATGACGTTTATGAGGATCATGAGTTTCTCCATCTGGTAATGGAGATGTGCTCAGGCGGAGATCTGTTTGACAGAATCGTCAGTAGGAAGAATACTACAGTTCCCTTCTCAGAAGAGGAGGCGTCCAACATCCTGCAGAAGCTCATGGAGGCCATCAGTTACTGCCATTTCATGGGAATCGCCCATCGAGATATAAAACCTGACAACATTCTCTATGCCAGTAATTCTGATTCCCTCGCAGCTCATATCAAGCTTGCAGACTTTGGACAGGCCTGCTCTTTCTCTCCAGGTATGATTGTTATGCTTGACCCATTTGTCTCTCATACAAGTCTATGGAATTTTTAATTATGGATCGATGAATCCCATAGCTGAAATGATCAGATTAATGTATGCAGGGCAAGCATTAATGCAAGGGATTGTGGGTACTCCGTATTATGTAGCTCCGGAGGTGTTGGGAGGGAAGGATTACAATGAGAAAGTGGATGTGTGGAGCGCAGGGGTGATCCTTTACATAATGCTGAGTGGAGTTGCCCCTTTTGTGGGAGACACGCCGCAGGAGATATTTGAGGCCGTCCTCTATGCACGCCTTCGGTTCCCAAGTGATCCGTGGCTCTCGATATCTCACTCTGCAAAGGACTTGATACGCCAGATGCTCTGTAGAGACGTCACCAAGAGACTCAGCGCACATCAAGTCCTTGGTATTCCCTCGTTTCTTTTCTACCGTTTTCTTCTAATATTGAGTATTGCAATTTCAATACAAAAATGGTTGTTGGGTTCTGTTAGATCCATTGAATATTGATGAGAAATATTCGTTTTGTTGCAGAGCATCCATGGATCACCACTCATGCCCTGCGCACCCCCAGCTAATGTAATTGGACCAAAGCTTTTTGGGCATGGTGGGTTGAAAAAGTGAGGAATACTGTGAGGAATAACTTCCAGCAAACAATGAGACGGTGGGTCTAACAATGTTATAAAGCCTAGGAGTGGGCTGAGCCTGTGGTGCTGATCGAAACAGTACCTCACTGAAGAGCCCATTTGATCTCCTGGTTCTGTTTTTTTAGTCGATTTCGATATGTGTAATAGGTTTTAGAGTGTACAACGCGGCGTCTGACATAGAAACCCTTTCAGCAAGGGAGTTGGACTTCCGTCCGGTTTGAGAAATGGGAGGGTTGCACCTCTCTAATGTGGAAAAATATGAGTACTGTGAGAGTAGGTCTGTTGAATAATATGTAAAGTCACGGCTACCTGGTGTGTGATACATGTAAATGAATATACATGCAGACAAACGTTTGTAGTTTATGAATCTTCTTTGAACCGTGGATCCGCTTCAAGTCAACTTTACTTGGCATGGGTGATTTTGGACAAAATTGCAGAAATTTTAGGTCTTCGTTTCAACAATTTTTTTTAACCAATTAGGTGGAAAATGGGGACTTCATTTCGACAAAAAATTTTAACCAATTTGGTGGAAAATGGTATTATATATGAAAGTTTGTTTTGGCATTTAAACTTTGCTTTATTTCATTTAACTTGAGGTTTTTGAATATTGATAGGTCATAAATTAAGTTTTATTAACAAGTTATGTATTAGGAAATTAAGTGTTACTAATAAGTTATGTGTTAGGTGTTCTCCATAAGTAATTGTACAAATTTATTGATCTAATTAATTATAGATATGTAGGAAATTGAACCACATTTTAGAATATATAAATTGTATCTATTGAAAATGTTCATCACTATCTCAACTTTGATCTTTTCTTACAAGTACTTTATTTTTTTAGCAAATGATAAGATATATGTCTTCATGGGTGTAACCTTTGAGTGTTTAAATGATGGAACCAACCTACAAAAACCTAATATATAGACTACAAATAGTACTATTTTTCCAAAATAAATTTAATAATCCATATATTTTTTAATTATCTAACTAATCAAGCCTAAAAAACAATACAGCAAGTGCGGGTGTAGCTTTTGAAGGTCTTAATGCAATGATCATTAAATGGTTTTTTTATAACATGTAGAGGTCGGTGTCTAGTAGTGCTGCATACAATTTTTTTCTTAAATGCTTTAGAAACGAAAAAAGTTATGAAAGAAACATTAATAGCCTGTTTTTTGAGTTGAGTAATGACACAAGAAAAATATAAAAAGCAATATATATATTTTCAAATTACATATTTGGAATATGCCGAAAAAATACTATCTAGGTCTAAAATTTCATAAAAAATGACTGCGTGACATATTGTAATGGGTGGTACAACACATGCATATTGAGAAAATGGATGAAAATCCCAATTAGTTATGGTTTACCATATTCCTTAGCATGAGTTTGGGTAACTAAGCTAACTCTGAAGTAGACACATAGGAAAAGGGATGGCACTTGAACATGTGACGAGGCTTGATTTAGGCAGTAAGGAACTTGAGCGGTTTTGTTTAAATTCATGTTTCCCTTTATGGCCTATCTAGGTGCCAGGAAAATCAAAATGTGTACGCATTTTAGCTCTTCAAAATGCGTTCACGTTTTAGCTCTACAAAACGTGTATGTGTTTTGTAGAGCTAAAATGCACGTGTGATCTTATAGACATCTAATTTACCTTAAGGGTAAGGAGGGTTTAGGGAGAGAAAGAGACAAATATCAGGGTTGGGGGTAGGGGTTTAGGGAGGATTAGGGTAGTTAGAGGGAAGAAGGGGTATAGGGTGGGGTAGCGAGAGAGATGGCGAGCAACGGTAAGTTGTAAGGGGAGGGGGACTAGGAGAGACAAAGATATAGGGGTAAGGGTAGGGGCAATGGAAGAAATAGAGAGAGATGGGTAAGGTGGAGAGAGAGAGAGAGATAGGGGGGTGGTTAAGTGTAGGGAGAGTAGGAGGGGTGTTAGGGAGAGAGAGGAGGGGTTAAGGGTAGTGAGAGTGTGTGAGAGAGAGGTAGGGGTGTTAAGGGGTTGGAGGAGAGAGAGAGGAGTGAGGGTAAGCTGTAGATTAAGTAGATGAGAGAAAGAGTGAGAGATGAGGTTAGCAAGGGTTAGGGGGGAGAGAGAAAGAGATGAGAAGGGGAGGTTAAAGGTAGGGGGGAGAGAGAGTGAGAGAGGACGTAAGGGTTAGGGAGATGTGTGGAGAGGCAAAGAGAGAGGATGGG
>LPNX010138647.1:109846-121433 GCA_001517045.1 Pseudotsuga menziesii
AGAGAGAGAGAGAGAGAAATGGTGGGATGATAATGTTGAAGATTGAAAAACCTCTGGATACTTCCCTCCGAGGATCGAAACATGGATGCTAGAAATTCAAAGTGAGAAAAAAATTACCCCAAAACCACTGCTTCTACGTTATGTGAATCACACCCTCCTCCATTCTGAGCTTAAATCCCATCCATCCATGAGCCATAATAAAAAGACAAGGTAATAACCAATAATTAACAACTAGGATTCCTTGATCCACAACCTTAAAGAGGATTTTGTGATTTTTATATTGAATAAACGACCTAAGAGCACCTTCCTCGTAACCTCCATTATATTTTCCACTTGAATATCTTCCCCTACAGTCAAACAATGCAGGTTTTTCGACGACTCTTCTCTTCTCCCTTACCCCATCGCCCAATACTCTGCCCAAACCTTCAAGGGTTGTCCTTGGAGAGTAATTCCCTCACATCATGCTATCGAAATTAAGAAACCTCCCTAGAAACCTTCCACCAACCCAAAGTTGCACTTGTTGGCTTCCAAGAATATTAGATCAAAACTTGCATCACCTAGATAGATAGAGGCACCCAAAGAAGCACTAGTTGTATCTCTTATCCTCTTCTTGGAATCCTCCAGAAACTAATTAATATCAATAATTTGTTGAAAGCACCCCTCAAAAGAAGAAATGTCCTTCACCAGACTATCTCAATTTAAATGCCAATTAACTATATCTTTTCGAGGACGACAAAAATGAGTACCTTTCTGTTGAAGCAAAGGGACGATCGATTTGTTAGATTCGAAAGACATGTGAGTTATTAAATCCTCTCGATTGCCCCCCTTGATAAGGGAACTTCTGACATTATTGAATTATCCGAATGTATATTCTCATCAAGTACTAGGTGCAATATTCAAAAAAGAAAACCTTCCTCGAAAAGGCCTACAGACTAACTCACCATTAACCCTTCCACTTGCTGAAACTTCAACTACTCCACCAACTGACCCCACCACATCATCCTAGCTCCACATCATCCCTTGCTATAGGACCCTAGGACCCCTTGATCCTTCAACATAGTTTCGAAACACACATTATAAAAACCCTCCTTATAATAAGAATTTTTATGAGCATGTACATTGTATTTGGATTTACTTTTACAAAATGCAAATCAATTAACATGTTCCTCATTAAAAACGTGGAAACTAATAAAATAATGAAATATATATACATGTTGTGCTCGAGACTATTGAATATAATTATAAATCATTACTTTATAGAATTTTTTTTTTAATAAATTATTAATATATTATAAAATGGCACATAAATATTTTGAGATTGGAATATGTAGTTAAAGGGCTGATGCTCGGAATTTTAAAATATAAAAAGCAAAAGATATGATGTACTTTTCTCTTTGGGGGTTTTCGAAATGTCAAAGATAAACTATAAATATATTGAATATAATTATAAATCATTACTTTATAGAAAACAATTCTTTAATAAATTATTTAATATTTTGAGGGTGTAATATGCAGTGGCTAATGCTCGGAATTTTAAAATATAAAAAGCAAAAGATACGATGTAATTTTCTCTTCAGGGTCTTTCGAAATGTCAAAGATAAACTATATATATATAATTATAATTTTTCAAAATCTCTATTGGAAAAGCCCCTTAAATACTATATTTTCTAAAATGATTTTGTGTATTTTTTATTAATATTTATTACATACAACGTACTATTGTGTATTTAAATTTAATATGATAATCCAACGGAGTATTGTGTATTTAAATTTAATATGATAATATTATATATCCATTGTAATATTATATGTTAATTAAATATATAGAAAGTAAAATTATATATATTAAATATTTTAGAATGTTTTCTAAATTATAAATTTGGAAAGATGGGGGGAAATTTATTGTGATTTAGAAAACCATTGTAAATTAACAAATTTTGGGGTTACAACATTTCTAGAGAATCTTGGAAAAATATTGAACAAATTGAGAAGGGATTTATCATATATAACCTCAAAATTAAAAGCAATAAGACCTATCTTATTCTTTTTATAAAAGTGGGTCTTCCCTCCATCAAAGAATCACTATGAGTAGGTATCTTATGTACAAGTGCATGATAAATACCATGGGGATGAAAGACTCCCTAAAATTGCTTTAAAATCTAGTCAAGACCATCTATAGTTCAAAAAAAAGGATGAAACATCAAAAACACTATAGTGTTAGGATTTATGGAGCTTTAGTGTGTAGGAGTTTGGAACATAAGAGAATTCTCCTATATAGAGAGATGAAATTTAGTCGTTATATAGATGTCAAAATTTGGTGATTAGGGTTTATTAATAAAGTAGAAAAAATAATAACGTTTTTTGAATAAATGGTAGATAATATATATATATATATATATATATATATATAATGAAATAATATAATAATAAATATTACATTATATTATGATATATTATTATTTAGAATATAATATTATAAGGAAAGCAATCTAATATTAATTATAATAAAATAATGTAAAATTGTGAGTATTAATTATAATAAAATATTAAAAATAATTTTATTTTCTAAATTCTTTTATTATAGGAATAAATTTTTACAACATTTTAAATATTTTTTTTATTGAGATGTGTTCTATGGATTTATCTCATTAATTTATCAAGCTTTGGACTAACTAGGGTGGATGGACCAAAACCTAAACATTATTAGGTTCATCATATTTAACCACATACAAAATATATAGCTTTGTCTTTTTAAAATAAATATAATGCATATTGGTTGCACCTAAGAGGTGCATTCTACCCACTAGGGGAGAGATTTGTAACTCCTTCGGTGGTGCTCATTTTAGAGTTGACACACATCCTTTATTATAAATAATAAAATGTTAGTAAAAATAACATGTAAGCTTAAATTAAATTTAAATTATTTAGAATTTCATATATATATAACAACATAAAATAAACTAAAATCATAAACATTGGATTACATATTTCCTCAATATTTCCACTCTAAAAAAGGGTTTTCACCTTGAGAGATTTGATCCTTCTAGGTGCTTGGGGGTGTGTGCAAGAAGTTGAGGGACCTTTTAGATGCAATGGTGGAGTGAAGTCAATCACTCTTGATCCAAAAAAAAGAAATCATCCCAAGCAATCTCGAACCTACCAAGCCTAGTCCCAAGGCTGCCAACATGCATGCTAATTAGGATAGTAAACCAAATCGTGCCTTCGTTTTATTTAAGCAAATTGCAGCTCCGTTTTATTCAAGAAAATAGCGCCTCCGTTTTAGTGAACAAAATCGCGTGGGCATTTTGGAAAGCCTGTTTTTTTTTAAAGAGGCCAAGCACGTCTTTTTCGCCACATCACACGGCTATTGGAGTTCCTTGGATCATACCTCGACAGGGCGAACACGTTTTTGGGTGTGCTAAAGCCATCCATCCCCACCTTTGGATCAACCTCCTATTTGTGAGGTATTTTCCTCATTTCTTTTCATGTTTTTTTCTCTTTGTTCATCAATTTATTTGCCCTAAATTGAAAAATTAAACCAAAATAAATTAAATTATGGCCAATGGAAACAAAACCCCAATGGAAACAAAAACCCCAATGTAATTGGCCAATGGAAACCAAATCTCCAATTTAATCATAAAAATTAAATAATTTTGATTATTTACCAAAATTCATACCCTAAATTCCCATGCCCAATGGAAACCAAAACCCCAAGTAATTCACAAAACAAATGAATTTCACTATTTCCATATGCATATTCACAAGCATCCTTGTGAATCCATACCAAAATTCACAAATATGCAAACTTTGTCAAGCACATTTCAAGTTTGCATAAGTAATTTAAATGCCCAATGTAAACACCAAAACCCCAATTAAATCATAAAAAATAAACGAACTTCACTATTTGCATATATGTATATTTGCAAGCATCATTGTGAATCCAAACCAAAATTAACAAATATGCAAAGTTTGTCAATTATGTTGCAAGCTTGCATACAACTAAAAACAAATCTAGTAGAATTCATATATTCCCCTAAAATACATAAACAAACATTGTAAATCCCTTGCCTCTATCTGAAATATCGAAGTTGGTCTTCCAAGAACATGAATAAACACCTTATAGTTTTGATGAAACTACCTAATCCAAGTGTTAAAATAAGGTATAGAAGCTTCCCATGCTTTTAACAAATATTTCGTCTTGAAGGAAGGGTACTTTTTGGTTAAGGTCAAGACAACAAAGTTCAACAATAGACTCTATGAACGTGAAGATACATAGGTAGGCTGATGTGTTTGATTAAACATGCCAATCACATACTATCATACATGATATAATCCAGTGAAACCCTTGCAACCATAAAATCCATAAAGATCTTCTAAATAGAATTTGGAGTCCAAAAAACATCATGCTACAACAAATAATTACATATCTAACAAAATCGTTGCCTATACTGGGATTTTATACATCAACAACACATTATGTCGCCTATTCTAGGGTCTAGTTGTTGCCTCTACTCGTAATCTAGGAGCTGGTCCTAGAAAGGCAATAGTCAGCACCTCACAATTTCGATGAAACTTCATAATCCAAGCCTTAAAATAAGCTAGAGGAGCTTCGTAATTAACATATGCACTCAAGACACTTTATGTACACATGCATACTTAAAAATTGGAATTAATACTTGAATTTAGGACATAAATATGAAATGAAAAAATGTTAAATGTTTATTCTTTACTGTAAAATTCAAGATCAATTTTTAAATTTACATGATAGATTTAGTTTATGTTGTTATTTGTCGTACATTAGTCATACAGTTTTCAATGCTTAGATATGTCATTATATCATGTGTTTATATTTCTAATGATATTTTATTTGTATTTATGATTGCATTGGCTACTATGGATAACAATGCAGAGATACTGAGGGTTATTTCCCATTTGAGAGAGATCGGTTCTACTTGGAGGGGTGGAGATGAGCTTCGTCATTCCTTGTCCGATTAATTGTTGTCTATTGTTGATATGATCACAAGATTGAATGATTCTTTGTATAGCATCGCATATTACAGGGAGAGGAAAAGACAACAATATGCTGATGGGTTAAGTTACAACGAAGTAGAAAAGATCAAAATAAAAAAACAACACATCTATTCATTGTTTAGACTACCTGGGACGGATGACATTCTGGAGATCAACAGGCCACATATTTCTATTGAGTGGTGCTACTTTCCACCCATCAGAGATAATTGGATGGATAGGTGGTACATAGTTTTTGACATTCCCCCTCACAACAATAGGGATGTACCGTTGTACTTCCTTCGAAAATTGTATGAAGAGTTTGTGATGGGGAAGCATGTCAACTATTTTGACATGTTGGGCTTCCAGGGAGTTGGCAGAGGGATGATCCAACACCGACCCAATTCTAGGCATTGAGATGCCAATCCACAGATACTTGCACCCCGTGCCCAGCTATCGAGGGCAGACATCCCTCCTGCACATGACATGGTTTCCCAGACATAGGAGGCATTTTTTACTCTAGTTGAGATGGTCTCTTGACACATGACCACTATTGACTAGAGAGCACCCTCTTCCTCTGCTGGTGTACAACCAACAGCTTCAGGTGGTGGAGGGACATCTATTGGTGGGGATAGACCAACATCCCATGTGCCTCAGAGTGATCCACACGTATGCACATCGTGTGGGGGACCCTGTTATGGTCCTGGACCAAGACATGGTACCACTACGATGACTGATGGTCAAGTAAGAACATTGTTTTAAAACTTTGTTATTGTTCAATTTTTAATTTTTCCATACTATATGTAACATATTAAAAGATTTGTAATATATGCAATATTTACTCTTGCAGGAGATTGATGCCTCTCACGGGGGTGGTACTACACCCGGTGTGGTTGTACCCAAGGCCCAAACAACCACCATTGAGGTAATATTTAAACTTTTGTCATTTTGTTAATACATATCATTTTGTTAATGCATGTGTTAGTCTTGATTAATTTATTAAATTGTCTAATATTTACAATTTTTGAAGTTGCAGGAACCCCACTTAGAACATGATGCTGGAGACGTTGATATCAATGACATAGTCCAAGGTGGAATTTACGATTACTTAAAGAATGTAAGTACATGGGTTATGACTGAATCTTGTTCGAATTATTTAAATTTCTTATTGTACACTCCTTTATAGATCGCTAATAGTTATAATTTTTAAACTTGCATATGCTATTAGCATCTGAAGAGGGGAAATAAATTGATGGAAGCGGTCACTCCCATGGGGGAGATATGCCCTAGGCAGGGGTAAGTATATTACAACATCTTAGTTTTTCAGTACATATTATTCCATCCATTCAACTCCATGTCTAACTATGGTAACACTTTGTGACTGCAGACATCATCGCAAACCCCTGCACCGCTTCTTTGGTTTGGATCTCCCTGTAGTCCAAACATAGATAAGGGGGTTGTTTACACCAGAAAACCCTTTTCCTTGAACAGAGCGAGTGTGCATGAGGATCAACCTACTCATCCCACATTAATGTACACACTTCCATTGGCAGTGTTGGTTAGCTATGAATTCACTTCACAAGTGGTTTTTCTTAATGTTATTTTCGCATGTTTACAGCATTAGGATGTAGAGTCATCCGTGCCAGAACTTAGTGGGATTGTTGATGTTGCGGTCAATGTTGCATCTACAATAGGGATAAGTCACACTGAGGTACATCTACTTGAATATTTGTAATTGTACATTTCATATGTATTGTTTATGGACATGCACAATGTCTAACTATTTTATCATTTGGTGAATATAGCCACACCCTGGTCCATTAGTTCGTGTAACTGAGGTTGATGTTCAACCTACGGCTCCTCTTACTACTGAAGAGTCCCATCGTAATCCCCTAGAAATGGTTTTTTCGGTGAGATGTTCATTTTTTACATAATTGATTAGCACTTTCTCATTCATGTACATGTTCATAATTCTTAAGATAACTGACATTTTTTTTTTTATTCGTAGAGAAGCATTGCAGAGAGACTCTCTAAAAGGAGGAGGACACCAGAGGCATCTATACCCTCGACACCAGAGGCACCTGTACCCCCGATGGATGCAGTGAGTCTTTGTTTTATTTACAATTGATTCATATTTTAAATTTTCAAACTTTGATATTGGTGGACAATACTAGTTCAGTTACTTGATCAAGAAATATTGTCATTGATTTGCAGTCGCCGAAGATGCACAATGGTTGTAGACAGAGGCGAAGAGCATCAGGGTCCGGGAAAAACAAAAGAAAGTTATATTTTTGATGTGTTAGTCCAGGACAAATATGTATTTTTATGTACAATCCAGAGTTAGAGTATAGGGGCGCGGTCCAGGATAGATGTACTTTTGTTTGCACATGTACATCAAATATCTTTTGGATACATGTATATTGTTAGGCCATAGATGGGTCTTCTATTTTTGTATTATAACTTTCATGATATAAAAAATATTTCATATCAAGGCTCTTGAGATCTTCATGGTTCATTCTTTTAAGTGTGATTATACACGTGTGGCCAAGAATGTTTCTATGTGATCATTTTCCCAATTTTTTATAGATTTTACGATTGCATGGAGAGTGTAGTTTTTCACCAAGAATCTCGTTTTGTGGTTGAAGAGTGTAGTTTTCCGCAAAATCGACCACTGATATTATAGTTCCAATATGATGTATCCTTGCACGCTCTAAACTGCTCATCTTGTCAATGAACCACATGTACATGCTTTACATATTGTTGTGTCTTTTCAAAGAATTCCTCCATGAAGTTGCATACCAGTACCTGGTAGATCAACAATAAATATGTACAGATCAATAGGTTGTTACATATATGAAGTAGCAATAGATATCAATAGGAAAAAAACTATTCATGAACTCGTTGCTAACCTGAGAGGTGATCAATTGTATCTTTTTCCTTTCATTCCCTCCACTGATATCATACGTGACATATTTGAATGATTGCAAGTTCACTTCATGTCTCCCAAGTTCATTCTCATCGGTGACATGTATCCATTTGTCCAAAAATTCCATTCCACCACACCTTGGGCATGTCCCATCTACGCAAGGCCTTTGATAAAATGTGCAACCTTCTATCCTTCTACACAAGATGCTATGGATAAACTCTCTAGATGATGTCGATGGCAATGCAGTTGAGGATTCCTGCACAAGAGTGTTATGAAAAACACACAATATATGTATATATGTGTCATAATAATAAGCATACTCAATGTGATATCGACAACAACATGTGTTACGAGTTGTGTTTATTTTAACATACCATGGTTTGCATTTCTCGAAGGATCTTTGTCCCAAGTTAAGTTCATGCCTAAACCTATCATATAATTTTGTTTGTGTCATGTCAAGAAAATGTTTAATGTGGGGCTCATGATCCCTTGAACCCATTCTCAATTTTAGTACATCTTTTTGGTTGGATAAAGGTTTTCTATTGTGACGCCAAAACTCTTGCACTAGTCCCTTTGCCACATCAATGAGCTTCATATCGGAGCGTGGAAACCTACCAACAAAGGACCACACACCTGTTTCACCAGAGTCAAGTTGTTCTCTTCTAGAACAATACCTACAGACGGCTTTGATATTCAATCCTAAAAGTTTGGATGTAGGCTTAAGAAGGTGAAGGGCCCTGGTGCTTTTGTTCACAATTGATTGTGACAACACACGACCAGATGCATTGAAATCCTTTGAACAAGATTTCTTTACAATATTACTAATGCATCTACCAAACTTCTGACAACATAAGAACTTGGTTCATAACTATTTATCATCTTTATCCTTAAGTTTTTCCTAACAACAGTCATATACCTAGATTTTAATAATGATATAAATAATCTACATTTATCTCCATCACATTTATAATCAAAATAGTTGACAAGTATCTGTTGAGCTTGATATGCAATAATGCATTTAAACAGCGTACCTTCAAGCGAACCAATGAGACTTTCATCGATTTGTATACGTTTTGGAGTTCTTCGGCGTGAAGTTGCTAATGGAGGTAGGGAGGTTGGAAATGCACCCTGTACCATATCACCCGGTCGGTCTGGAGTTTGAACATGAGCTTCATGTCCTTCTGTGTCTTCCTGATGGTTGGACGGTGGCAATCAAAAATCCTCTTGAGTGGTCTGAACAACATTGCCTTCTTTGAGCATACCTTCAGCATTCAATGTATCTCTAACTTCGTCACTTGTATACCCACATTCAATTAAATCTACAAAGGTTTTAGGTGGCCTTGATGTGCACCTACATTTTACTCCTTGATTAGTGCCATGCAGTGCTCATTGTTCTACTGATATGGTGACCGAAGATCCCTCGACCGAATGCTTTTGTCTTTCTTGATGTGGATTGGTAGGAAGAACTGTGGAATCCTCAACAACCTGAATTGGTTGAGTGTCCATAGAGAGTCTTCGATTGGTCATGTCATTTCTTTTCTTCTCTCTAATTTCTTCAAAGATTTCATTGGGTATCTGCTTCCTTGCTGACTTTCTTGCTCGATTGCGTGAGTTTCCCATGACCACAATGATCAATGATATATATGGTTTCGTTTGCTAGCTCCTCAATGGGAAACTATCCAGGCTTGGTTTATTTATTTCTCAATTGTGTCTAGATACTCAATATAGGGGGAAGATTGGGAAGAATGTTGCCTTTTCTAGCTCCTCAATTCCAAGAAAAACAATGGTAGAGATGCTCTATGGTGCTCCTCAATGGGAAATTCCCCAAGCTTGGTAAATATCTTGAGCAATTGTGTCTACATACTCTTGAGCTAGGGGGAATATTGGGAAGAATACATTGCCTTTTCTAGCTCCTCAATTACAAGAAAAACAATGGTAGAAATGCTATATGGTGCTCCTCAATGGGAAATTCTCCAAACTTGGTTTCTTTCTTGCTAAATTGTGTCTACATACTCCACCACAGTGACCAAGTTAATGTTGCCTTTGTGAGCTCTTCAATTGCAAGAAAAACAATGGTGGATATGCTCTATGTGGCTCCTTTCTCAATTAATGGATTCTTTCTTGCTCAATTCATTCTTTATTTCTTGCTCCTCAATGTATACCTGTAAGATTTTTATCTTTTAAGCTAGCATTGCATTAGGATATTTAACTGAGAGAATAACAAGAATAGCAATCAAACACAAGAGATAATGAACACAGTGTTTATCCTCGGGGAAACCATAAATGGAGAAAACCCCGCAACTTCCTCAGAGATAGAATCAACACCAAAAGTAAAACCCAAAAACATAAAGATGATCTCCTGACAGCAGCAGTCTCTCTCTCTGATCCCAGAGTCTTCTCTCTCACTCATGCACCCCAATGAGTGAGTGTGTGTGTGATAAATATAGAGGCCCAGTCTCTATTTATATTCTTTCGTTCACTTGAAACCCACTCCAACATGTCGGCCTCACTTAACAATTACTTACTAAAGCTGACATCTCTAGGAGTGTCTAATAACCCTATTGCCCCACAACTTGTGGGGACTTTGCCTCCTTCGACCAACAAGGAGGTTTATCCTTAACACAATGGTGGGGACTATTGCCCCGAATTACAATGACTCACCTAGGGTTGAATTCTCTAGGAGAATCTAATAACCCTAGGGCCCCACAACTGTGGGGACTTTAACCCTTGACCAATAGGAGGGTTACCCACAATGACTTGACATGAATTTCACATTATAGAAACTTCCTGGAATAAACATCGGGGTATGACATGACTCAAATACATTACAGACACATCCTGGAATAAACATCAGGGTACAATACATAAGGTATACAGATGAATACATTCCGAAGTTACAAATACATCAACACTCCCTCTTAACTAGGAAGGTATTCTCTCGACACAATATATCAGCACAAGTCTTCTTCCTTGTATCATCTGGATCATCATCAAGTAATCTTCATCTTCAAGTCATGTTTATTTTCAAGTCATCTTCATCTTCAGGTCATCTTCACATCGGATTTGGATCATCACTCGATTTGGATCATCATCACT
The DNA here is from genome assembly GCA_001517045.1 of Pseudotsuga menziesii. Taxonomy (NCBI): domain Eukaryota; kingdom Viridiplantae; phylum Streptophyta; class Pinopsida; order Pinales; family Pinaceae; genus Pseudotsuga; species Pseudotsuga menziesii. The sequence continues at coordinate 120,876 of LPNX010138647.1, forward strand.
GGATCTGGATCATCACTCGATTTGGATCATCACTGGTCATCATCACTAGATCTGGATCATCGCTGGATATGGATCATCACTGGACATCATCACTGGATCTGGATCATCATCACTAGATCTGGATCATCACTAGGTCATCATCACGAGTGCTATCTTTTCATTCTTCTCGTCATAGGAATTTATACAGAGCTAGCCCTTTTTCATGCTGGATGTGCATCTCCAGAGCCAGTCCTTTTTCATACTGGATGTATCATCACAGAGCTAGTCCTTTTTCATACTAGATGTGGCATCTACACAGAGCTAGTCCTTTTTCATACTAGATGAGTCTTCACAGAGCTAGTCCTTTTTCATACTAGATGAGTCTTCACAGAGCTAGTCCTTTTTCATACTAGATGTGGCATCTACATAGAGCTAGTCCTTTTTCATAGTAGATGAGTCTTCATAGAGCTAGTCCTTTTTCATACTAGATGTGGCATCTACATAGAGCTAGTCCTTTTTCATACTAGATGAGTCTTCACAGAGCTAGTCATTTTTCATACTAGATGTGGCATCTACACA
>LPNX010138647.1:121537-143255 GCA_001517045.1 Pseudotsuga menziesii
TAGATGTGTCTTCACAGAGCCAACCCTTTTTCATGCTTGATGTGGGACCTACACAGGGCTAGTCCTTTTTCATACTAGATGTGTCTTCACAGAGCCAGCCCTTTTTCATGCTGGATGTGGGATCATCACATACATCTGACAATGGAAGGAGCCAATCCTCTCACCATGTCATAGCTCTTACATCCGACCATGGAAGGAACCAATCCTCTCACCATGTCAGAAGGGCACAACACTTATATCTGACCATCGAAGGAACCAATCCTCTCACCATGTCAGAAGGGCTCACGAAATCATCACTTCCCTTTGGAGGGAACCTCGATCTAGAGAACACCAAGATTTTCCTTGAAGTACTCAAACTTCACTCTGGCCATTTCTAGCATAGAATCATGTCAGGGCTGATTACGTCCAAGGATAACCTACGACCTTCGCCAGGACCGATTACATCCAAGGAAAACCTATAGGACCGTTTACGTCTGAGCAACCTACGAGCTTCGTTAGGATTTATGCTCAGACAACCTGTCTCACCAGCTATGCTAGAACTCCCTCTTTCGAGAGATATCGATCTGTATCACAAACTGGAGCTTCATTGCTCCTCTCTGCATCATACCAAAAAATGCAAGTTAGATCAAGCAAATCAAATAGTAGTTTTCAAAGGAAACATACTCCCTCCCAAATAGCAACTGGCAACATCTTTTGCCTCAGCTTTACTCAGCGCCATGCAGGAATCCATCCTGTCAACCAAGAGATCACACATAATCTCATACTGACGAAGCACCCCAAAGTGCTCTTCCTATCAATGGCACTGCCCAATCTGAATCCGTATAACCTTCCAGGTTAATCTTCTGATTCGTATCATACTTACAACCATCAAGTGAACATGTCTCAATGTGTTCACAACAAAGCAAGTATCTGGTCTCGTATCCGTCAGGTACATCAAGGAACAAATCATCTGACGATACATCGTAGCATTAACTGACTTTAATAAAGCAACACTCAATAGCTTTAGTTTCGATGCCATAGGTGTGGTCATGCAGTCTATCATCATAAGCCTCTTCAGGATCTCTACTGCATACTTCCCTTGTCCACACCTCCATGCCTAGAACGTAGTGCATCGACACATAACAGGAGCATCACTAGTCTTTTTCCTTCTACCTTGAAGTAAAGGTTGGAATCCATTTTACTCTTAGTAAAGCCTAGAGTCATCAGTAATCTATCCTTCCTGTCGTAACATGTCGAACCTCAGGATCTTCTATAGTCACTTCCTCTGTCTTCCATACTCTATGCACAGTAACATTCTATACTGGAGTGACAAGTAGCTTCTTATGTTACTAATCTTCTATGTATCCATCTAGGATCACTGGATACTAAGATCCTCTCTCTTGAACCTTTTCAAAAGTTCTTCTTGCACCCATATGTCGGCTTGTCATCTTTTATCAACCTTGTAGCAAAGGTTCAGATCTTCATCAAGCTCCTCATTTATGTGTTATCCCATGGGTGTATTATGAGCTCATACAAGGCCTTGTTTCATTTGCACACATGATTCTACATGTCATGTGTCTTCACTTGCAGTGGCTACAAATGTCTCTTCATATTTTATGCCTTCTTTTCGTGAAAATCCTCGTGCTACGAATCTTGCCTTGTATCCCACGATGTTTCCATCTACTGCATGATGGAACTACGAACTTTCCTTCACGTATCGATACTGCATCCTAGGCATCATTCTTCTTGAACTCATCTTCCCTTTGTTCTTGGAAGGTTCTGCATCAATGATGTCACTGCATTCATCATATTATTTTTCATTTTGAAATGTCATCACTTGTTCTTCGGAACAAGTCTCATCCTTCTTTGCTTGCAGCCGATTATGTATGTGATCTTTCCTACAAGTCAAATGCATTTGTATGGTTAGAAACATTTCATAAGGAATATTCATACTGGAAAATTCTTATGCATAAATATATGATCATGCAACTACTTTAGCCAATACAACATTCATCCATATCTCACGAAAACTTTTCTAGATGCCTTCCATCTCTAGCAGGACAACATTGAGATTGTGCACTAATCCAATATGTCAGCAAAGAGGTTTCATTCTAGATAAGGAGCAATGGAGAGTTGTATAGCACCATGAGCTACTTACCCATTACATGCATATTAGTAGTATACTGTCATTAATGCAAACATTCTATCATGCATAATACATTAACTGAATATAAACAAATGCATAACAAAACAATATCATGATATGAAAATTGAATACTTATCTTTATTTGTTTGGTGGGTATACTCCTTCTTGAGCCTTCAGCTTCATCGTCTGATTCATTCATAATAGCATCGTTTCTTATCCAAATGCTAAGGTGTATAAGAGGTTATTCAAGAGTTGAGTTCTTCATATTCCTCATCGCTTGAGGGATCTTCTTTGGATGGTGAGAGCTTGATCTTCAGTTGCTCCCATCTTCTCTTCTCTTATTATTAGTTGAGCTTATTCTTGTGTGTGCTCTTCCTAGAGTTTGCTGAAAGTAATCACTTACTTCTAGTACACATTCTTTGAATGAATGAATCCCATGATCTTGGGAGGCCATTCAAGGTGGCTATCACCACTTCTGCATTCTTCACTTCTTCTTTTACCGCTTCAAATTTGTTCTTTGATTCTACATTCTGGATCTTCACATTCATATTCCGATTTATGTTCATCCCTTCAAATAGCTTGGTTAAGGAATCAAACATCTTCGGTCTCTTTAGGAAAGACACTTGTGGTATACGGTGATCCATGATTGAATTAGCAATGATCTTCTTGGCCTTGACCAAGTTCTTCTGGTGTAAGGCTTTTAACCTCATCTCCCTCTGAAACTGGAACCTCTCTAATCATGTAGGTGTCCAATTCATTTTCTTCAGAGAGATCAAATACTTCCATGCTTGGAAGTTGTCAACTTCACCAAGCTTATCATCAAGCTGATGTGATAGATCACTTTGAAATGAGAACCTCAAATGCAAATAGAAAAAGATTAGATCTTACCGATTTGAGGTGTTCGTCCTGGTTCCGGAGCTGGCTGATATAGGGTTTGTCAGAGAAGACCTAATTTTCAAAACTTGGAATCTTTCAGATCTGATTAGATAGAAAGATAGATCTCTTCAAGGCGAGCTATCCAATGTACTCCTTTTCTGAAAACAGTGGAGGGAAGCTCCCGGAATAGGAAGCCCTAGTTTTCCAATTTCTTTTATAGAAATGCCAGTTACTGTTTCTACGGTATCTTCGAAATTACTGCTTCTCTATGTTTAAAAATTTCTACTAAGGTAGCCTCGCGTGTCCCTATTCCAACACTATAGGTTTCATCAGAATTGGCTTCACCAAACTGGACTTATGATCATTTTCTCAAGGTGACCTGTTACAGGAATGTTCAGAACAACGAAGTTGTATAGACTACCTCGTGTCACTGGTTCATCTTCTGAGTCTGAAAATAGGACCACATAAATTAAAATCTGTTCCCTTTCTGGAACATCTTTATAAATTTAATTTGGACCTTTGTATCCCAAGATATAGCAATTCTCCCAAGGTGTCCTATTTAGGGATGAATTCTGGAAGAGGCTGGAACCCTAACTTGGAGGGATCATATCTCCCATAATATAATGAATCTAAAGCTGAATTTTGGACACAGTGTAAATCAGGATTTTATCTTTGGCCTCTACAATATTCAAATCATGAGCCTTTTCCAATCTCTGGATTAAGCGAATGTACCAAAACTTAGAAATTTTAGTATTTAGGGTTTTTCTAGCTCGGGGTCAAACTAGGGTTTGAATTTCCTGAAGTTTCACCCAACCAAAAATATTAATATAGGTCTCTAAAATTTGATTTTGATGAGGAGAGATGTCCTATGCTGGGCTCACTCAAAATTTCCTCTTCTGTAGAAAGCCCTAATTTCCTGCACCGAAAACTGAAAATGTTCGGAATCGAATTCCACCTCGACAGAAAGATGCACCCTTCAATGGATAGTCAGCCTAGCATAATTTTGCTGATGGATTGTGGAGAGAGACCCAAAAATTAAGAAGCCCTAGATTCTGTAGCTGCACAATGTCTTCTTCTCAGGTTAGCTCTGATACCATGTTAGATTTTTATCTTTTAAGCTAGCATTACATTAGGATCTTTAACTGAGAGAATAACAAGCACAACAATCAAACACAAGAGACAATGAACACAGTGTTTATCCCTGATGAAACCATAAATGGTGAAAACCCCACAAATTCCTCAGAGATAGAATCAACACCAAAATTAAAACCCAAAAACATAAAGATGATCTCTCTTTTCTTCTCTCTAATTTCTTCAAAAATTTCATTGGGTATCCGCTTCCTTGTTGACTTTCTTGCTCGATTGCGTGAGTTTCCCATGACCAGAATGATCAATGATATATATGGATTCCTTTGCTAGCTCCTCAATGGGAAACTATCCAGGCTTGGTTTATTTCTTGCTCAATTGTGTCTAGATACTCAAGATAGGGGGAAGATTGGGAAGAATGTTGCCTTTGCTAGCTCCTCAATTCCAAGAAAAACAATGGTAGAGATGCTCTATGGTGCTCCTCAATGGGAAATTCCCCAAGCTTGGTAAATATCTTGAGCAATTGTGTCTACATACTCTTGAGCTAGGGGGAAGATTGGGAAGAATACATTGCCTTTTATAGCTCCTCAATTACAAGAAAAACAATGGTAGAAATGCGATGCTCCTCAATGGGAAATTCTCCAAACTTGGTTTTTTTCCTGCCCAATTGTCTACATACTCCACCACAGTGACCAAGTCAATGTTTCCTTTGCTAGCTCCCCAATTGCAAGAAAAACAATGGTGGAGATGCTCTATGTGGATCCTTGCTCAATTAATGGATTCTTTCTTGCTCAATTCATTCTTTATTTCTTGCTCCTCAATGTATACCTGTCAGATTTTTATCTTTTAAGCTAGCATTACATTAGGATCTTTAACTGAGAGAATAACAAGAACATCAATCAAACACAAGAGATAATGAACACAGTGTTTATCCTCGGGGAAACCATAAATGGAGAAAACCCCGCAAATTCCTCATAGATAGAATCAACACCAAAAGTAAAACCCAAAAACATAAATATGATCTCCTGAGAGCAGCAGTCTCTCTCTCTGATCCCAGCGTCTTCTCTCTCACTCATGCACCCCAATGAGTGAGCGTGTGTGTGATAAATAGAGAGGCCCACTCTCTATTTATATTCTTTCGTTCACTTGAGACCCACTCCAACATGTCTGCCTCACTTAACAATTACTTACTAGAGCCGACATCTCTAGGAGTGTCTAATAACCCTAGTGCCCCACAACTTGTGGGGACTTTGCATCCTCCGACCAACAAAGAGGTTTATCCTTCGCACAATGGTGGGGAATATTTCCCTTACTTACAATGACTAACCTAGGGTCGACTTCTCTAGGATAGTCTAATAACCCTAGGGCCCCACAACTGTGGGGACTTTAACCCTTGACCAATAGGAGGGTTACCCACAATGACTTGACATGACTTTCACACTATAGAAACTTCCCGAAATAAACATTGGGGTATGAAATGACTCAAATACATTACAGACACATCCCAGAATAAACATCGGGGTACAATACATAAGATATACGGATGAATACATTCTAAAGTTACAAATACATCAACACTCCCTCTTAACTAGGAAGGTATTCTCTCGACACAATATATCAACACAAGTCTTCTTCTCTGTATCATCTGGAGCATCATCAAGTCATCTTCGTCTTCAAGTCATCTTTATTTTCAAGGCATCTTCATCTTCAGCTCATCTTCATCATCGGATTTGGATCATCACTAGATCTGTATCATCACTGGTCATCATCACTGGATATGGATCATCATTGGATCTGGATCATCATTAGATCTGGATCATCACCGTTGGATCATCATCACTGGATCTGGATCATCACTAGGTCATCATCACGGGTGCTATCTCTTGATTCTTCTTGTCATAGGAATTTCTATAGAGCCAGCCTTTTTTCATGTTGGATCTGCATCTACAGAGACAGTCATTTTTCATACTGGATGTATCATCACAGAGCTAGTCCTTTTTCATACTAGATGTGGCATCTACACAGAGCTAGTCCTTTTTCATACTAGATGAGTCTTCATAGAGCTAGTCTTTTTTCATACTAGATGTGGCATCTACAAAGAGCTAGTCCTTTTTCATACTAGATGAGTCTTCACAGAGCTATTCCTTTTTCATACTAGATGTGGCATCTACACAGAGCTATTCCTTTTTCATACTAGATGAGTCTTCACAGAGCTAGTCCTTTTTCATACTAGATGTGGCATCTACACAGAGCTAGTCCTTTTTCATACTAGATGTGGCATCTACACAGAGCTAGTCCTTTTTCATACTAGATGAGTCTTCATAGAGCTAGTCCTTTTTCATACTAGATGTGGCATCTACATAGAGCTAGTCCTTTTTCATACTAGACGTGTCTTCACAGAGCCAGCCTTTTTCATGATGGATGTGGGACCTACACAGGGCTAGTCCTTTTTCATACTAGATGTGTCTTAACAGAGCCATCCCTTTTTTATGCTGGATGTGGGATCATCACATACATCTGACAATGGAAGGAACCAATCCTCTCACCATGTCACAACTCTTACATCATTTTTAGGTTTTTTCTTGGGTACTGTTATCACCCAAAAAGGGTTCACTACCTCATCTACCCCATTACATGGCTCATTTGTCCATTTTCCCACCATATTTCCGTCAAAAACCCATAAAACCATGCAAAAAGCCTCCAAAAGGCTTAAAATGCCTCCAAAAGGCCACAAAACCCTCTTTTCCTCTAAAAATATCCAACATTCCTCCAAAAAAGCAAAAATCTCCAAAAAGGAATAAAAAATATAAAATAATGAGGAAAAAGAGGAAAAAACCCTAAAAAGCTAAAACCCTAATCAGCAAACCCTAACCCTAAAACCGCATGGTTTCCAACTATAAATAAGTGATGGAGACCCATTATTTCAGATCTATCATCAAGGGTCCATATCCCCAATAAGATCCTCACAAGATCCACAATATCCACAATCACAAGTATCCTGCCTCTGCCAAAATTGCTCTTGAAACCCTAGCTCACCATCGAGTTGATTTCACTGTAAGAGCCCCTTTTGGCCCATTTCCACCATTGGAGAAAGAGAAGAAGCAGCTTGAAGCTCGGAGCCACCGACATCGGACCAGCGCAACGGACTTCACCAACCTCCACATTGGAGGTAACATCAATAAAGGTCATTATTTACTATTTACTGTTTTTGTTTCATGTTATTTACTTTCTACTGTTTTGCTTAATTAACTTGTTTAAATTTAGTTTTTATTTCGGTTATAGCTTTTAATTCAAATATCATTGAACTACTACTAAGGAATCCATTGTCCTTAGTAGGTACTCATTCGTACAAGCTAGGGCGAAAACCTTAGCTACAGTTTTGGTGACTCCGCTGGATTTTTTCTTTATTTTCTTTTCCGTTTTGTCCTTTCGGCTGTCATTTTCGGTCGCCGTAAACCGCCGTTTTTTCTCTGTTTGCCACGGTCCGACCGCACCTTCTGTCTAGAAATCCGCGACCCGACCGCACCTGTTTTCTTCAAACCCGCGGTCTGCCCGCGACTTTTCAGCCCTTACACGCGACCCGACTGCGACTGTTGCCTTCAAACCCACGGTCCGACCGCAGCTGTTAGCCAAAAACCTGCGATCTACGCGCGACTGTTGCCTTCAAACCCGCGGTCCGACCACCGCTGTTAGCTAGAAACCTGCGTCCCGACCGCGACTGTTGCCTTCAAACCCACGGTCCGACCGCTGCTGTTAGCCAAAAACTTGCATCCCGACCGCGACTGTTGCCTTCAAACCCGCGGTTCGACCGCCACTGTTAGCCAAAAACCTGCGTCCCGACCGCGACTATTGCCTTCAAACCCGTGGTTCGACCGCCGCTGTTAGCCAAAAACTTGCGACCTGCGCGCGACTTTTGCCTTCAAACCTGCGGTCCGACCGCGCGATTTCGTCCCATACCCACGATCCGCGATTTGATTTTTGCACTCGTTGCCACGCCGAAACCCAGTCACTTTGCTACCATATTTCCTGCACTAGCAAAGCCATCTGTCCCACCTACAGCCCTACAGCCTTTCTGTCCCATGTTTACAGAATTGTTTACAAAATTTTAGCATTGTTTATACAGAATTATTTCAGCATTGTTTATTCAGATAAATTTTGCATGGTATAAATTTTTTCATTCAATTATATTGTTATTTCGGAAGTTGCCCCGGCACTTCTCTTCTGAATTCATAACCTCACCAGCACACAATCTGTCACCTAAATCAAGTGAGACTTAAAAAACTACTTAACTCAACCAACATTCTAACCCCACTTGGGGAACATAAAAGAATTTTTGTAGTTAGGTAGGATCAAGGGGATAGGCTTCCAATAACGCCCCTTGGTTATTTACACTTGAGACATAGTTGTTGTCCTTTAGGGAACCAAAATCCCCTAGTATTTTTTGACACGGTCACAACCAGATTATCAGAAGGCCTCTCCCTTAGGAGGGTTGAAGTAGTGAGATTGGTTCCGGAGGTCTGAGTGGAATACCGAACTCCATTCAGTAACTGAAGGGCTACCTTTCGCAGTTCTCGAAATATCCCTGTATAGGGAATATTGCGGTTAAAGGACCAAGCGACAGATTTACCTTTCTGGACGTGTCATGAACGGGGTATCTTAGTTACCATTTTTCTAGGATTTGACTACCCGGTGTCCCTCCCGGTAGGGGGATACTTTAGCCACTTGGATTTCCTATCCATATTGTCTGACTTGGATTTCATCACCTTGCAGAGGATATGTCTAGTTGAGTCATAATACTACTAGTTAGGTGTTTGCATGCTCCCTTACCTCCTTTTGGTCTAGTGAGTCCACCGTTTTCTATTTTTAGCATACCTATTGCTTGTTGGTATTCTGACCATTTTTTTGTGACACTCCGCCTATTGTAGCACGCTGTTACAGTGGATGTTTTGAGTTAGTTTTTTGGCCTGAGCGCCGTATTTTTTGAGCTCTCCTTCTGCACGCTCGATTGCATTAGGGTTTTTTGAGCTGATTTGTAGTTCCCTCAACCCACAGAGGTTTGACATCATTTATCACCATTGCTTCCTCGAGACATTCTCGGCGCCTCAGAGGCGAGCCCCCACAGCACGGATCACTTGATACCACTCATCGTAGATCTCGAGCCTTGTCACTTGACTCCACTCGTCAGTGCAATAGGACTCCGTCACCATATTCTGACGCCCCTTATTTTACCTCAGACTCGGAGCCTGAATTCGAGAACACCCTTTACACCGCCCCTACTAGCCCCATGGCTGGCATGAATCCCACTCCCTTCATGGGAGGGACCGTTGGTGGCACATCCACCACTACACCAGTTATCACACCTATCATGGGTATGCCCTCCACGGGAGGCCCCTCTACTGTTCCCCTCACAATACCGATTCCCGCAGCGGGAATACCTATCCTCACTCCATTAGTGACTCATACCACCATTGGTGGGGTAGGTCCAACCTCCACCACATTAGTTCCCCCATTTGGGGGCAACATCCCTCACATCACCCCTCCACTTGGGGGCATGGGCCCCAACTTGATCCAACCCACCTCCGTGTCACACCCTCCGTCCAGTTTGCCATACATGGCTAGCCTCAACCTACCTGACCTAGCCAGATTAACCAACGACCCCATCCGACACGACCCTGCGTGGCCCCCCATGCCTACCAAGCTCCCCTCTGACATCCCTAAGTTCGAGGGTAAGGCAGGTGAGGACCCACAGAACCATATCATGTCCTTCCATCTATGGTGTTCCTCAAATTCCATAGTAGATGACTCCATTCGCCTCTGTTTATTACAGCGCACTTTCACTGGCTCTGCTGCCAAATGGTATATCGAGCTGCCCCATGGAACCCATGCCACCTTTACGTCCCTGGCCTCAACCTTCCTACAGTTCTTCCAGTTACCTGTCCGCTATGATGCGGGCGTGGAGATCCTCCTATCTTGCCGGCAGAACACGGCTACCTATATCACAGACCACATTCACGAATGGTGGCGACGCCGTAGCCTATGCAAAATCAAGTTAGATGACCGGATCTTCCTAGATTGGTTCCTCAAATCCCTCCTTCCGCTCATTGCTAAGGATGTGGCAGCCGAAAGACCCTAGTCGGAGGAAGAGGCTATCCTAAAGCCCAGCAGTTCGATCTCATTTACGCCCAGTCGGGTTATCTTTATACCATCATACCTGACGCCCCTCGCGGCGATCCCTCCCAGCACGATGCGCCGGGGGCATCCCATGCTGCCGACAGCATCATTGGCCGTCTCTCTTCGCAGCCTCAGCCATTTTCCATAGCCCGTCCTCCCCCTAGTCCTGAACCTTCGCGGGCTACATCACAGTCTGGAGCAACCAACTCGTATGCTCAAATGCCACGTCAACACCATTCCCATGGACCCTCCTGTCCACCTCAGTGTTTCAGCCATATGACTCCCGCTTACCCCCCTCCAGTCGCACCTCAGCCTTATTATCACCAGCAGGCTGCACCAGCTCTTGCGCCGTCACAAGCCCAACCTCATTATTACCCGCTGCAGGCATCCCATGCAGCAAACCCACAACCCGCTCCACAACACTATCCGCAACCCCCTCCGGTTGCTGCCCCTGCGTAGCCTCCATCAACATATCATCCACCGCAGCCTGCCCCAGCCCCTGCGCAAACTCAAAATCCACCTGCTGTCCAAGGGCAAGTTTACGCTCAACAAAACCTGCAGCAACACCAGAACAACCAACGCAACCAGGGCCAACAAAACCGCGGCATGGGCCGGAATTTGCGAACGAACTATCCTTGTTCCGTTTGCGGGGTCTATGGCCACTACACACATTTTTGTCCACTTATGGAGCGAGTTCAACAACTTTTGGCTACTGATAGACTACGCCAAGGACAGGTGACTCCTCAAGCACCACCCAATCCCCCACAACCTCAGCAGCCACCTTTGGTGCTACAAAACCCCTTAACAACCCAAGGCGTGGTGAACACCCAACCGTTGGCTCCTCCTCAAGCCAACGCGCCAACCCAACAACTAATCACTTATGCTGCTCCCGATCAACCCACGCTTGACTCAGTTACCCACCACTTGTTGATGATGTCCTCCGATGAGGTCAACCTTGAGACCCAACGAAACCAATATGGCTCCACCTCTGAAGCCATATGTACCCTGTCCCATAACACGCGAACTCCTACTAATCAACCGCCCTTGTTGCCTCAACCCCCTTTGGTACCTAGTCACATTGGTGCTACACCCATTCATACCATTCCTTTCCTCTTCCCTCCCTCGGGAGTGGCTAGCGCCCCGGTCATGGCTACCCTCAACCTCCCTGGTTTAACCTTAGGATTACCTGTTTGGTATCTTTCGCCTCCCGTTCGTTTCCCGACACCAGATGTCGTCCTGCAACCGGTGCAACCCATCATCACTACTAGTCAACCACCTCCCGGTGTCGCTACCCCATCACCCTCCGCAAAACCTCCCCCTCCTCTTACCAAACCCACTGGGGGCAGAGGCCCCCAACCTTACACTGCTGTCCCACCTGCTAAGACAGTCAAAAATCCCCCTGTGTTTCATGCTCCTCCCAAATGCGCGCTATGCGATGAGTTGGGCCATGCAACTCACCTATGTCCTCAGTTACCAGCATTAAAGAAGTACATGCAAATGCTCGACGACGACCCCACCATCCCGGTTGTCCATCTAGATCCAACCCCTACGCCTCGCGACAAATCCCTGCGCACTAACCACTCCTGTGCCTTATGCGATGTTTACGGGCATTACTCCCATCACTGCCCCGATCTCCCCGAGTACAGAATATCTCTCTTTGAGATGAACAATCCGGATCTTGAGACGGCACCACTCACCATTGAGGAAATCCATTCCCCGGTCTCTTCCCCTTCCGAAGAGGTTAATACCACTCTCTTTGAGATAAACAATCTGGATCTCGAGATGGCATGCCTCACCATTAAGGAAATCCATTTCCCGGTCTCTCTCCCTTCCGGAAAGGTCAATCCCGTTCTTTTTGAGATGAACCATTTAGATCTTGCAAAGCCATCACCCACCATTGTGGAGATCCACCCCCCGAACTCTCCCTCTTCCGAAGAGATTAATACCATATATATGATCTCTTCCATCACTACACCCCCGTCAATTGATTTGACGACCCAAACATTCCGTACGGATGAGGAAATTCTCGAAGCTCTCACTGCCCCGGATTATCCTTGGGATGACATGCACCATCGTTCCTACTTTCTCCCAGATGAATCTTCCTCTAACACTGCTACCCAATTTACAGTGGAGTCCAAAGACTTCCTTCCCCCCAAGGTTGACTGGTTCAAGGACCCGATTCCTGACCCGATTCCTGCTCCTGACGCCTTCGGGTAACATGGCTAACATCTCACCTATCATCCAAATTGATATCACTACCCTCGGAGGCACCCCCGAACTCATCACTTTAGGAGCCTCTTGTAGTAAGCAAGAAATTGAGGAATACAACAAACTCTTTAGAGAATTCCGCGATGTCTTTGTCTGGCCTTATACCGAAATGCCCGGTCTTGACCCTGCCATTGAAGAGCACCACATTCACACATGGCCTGATGTACCCCCCGTTCGTCAGAAACAACGTCCCATTCATCCCTAGCTACACTTTTGGAATCAGCACGACGAGACCGTCATGATGGTCACCTCGTTGCATCATTTTTTCTACGTCAAATTTTCATCCCTTTCCAGACACCACTAGTCGCCTCGGTTTATGCGCCACTTCGGTCGTTCTCCGTTTTTCACACTGTTGATATCGTCGGATTCATTTTTTCGGGCTCGTGATGATGCTTGAGATCATTTCTCACTCTCACTTGGCACAATTTCAACATTGTGCCCCGACACCTTGTTGCCTCGGTTTACGCGCCACTTCGGCCGTTCTCCATTTTTCACACTGTTGATATCGCCGGATTCATTTTTCCGGGCTCGTGATGATGCTTGAGATCATTTCTCGCTCTCACTTGGCACCGTTTCAACATTGTGTCCCGACACCTTGCTGCCTCGATTTGCGCGCCACATCGGTTGTCATCAGATTATTTCACACTTTTTACATGAGCCATCCACTCCTGTCATACTGCAAATGTTTCGTTATTTTGCCACCATTCATTCACCCCACAAGGAGGCCTCACCACTAAGGTCGCCTTTGTTCAGAGTATTCTGCAGTCTCCTACCATTTTACCACAGCTTAAGTCTCCCTCATCCCATTCACCCTCAGATCCCATACAGCTATGATCCCTTTACCACCAATCAGTTTCATGTGCTGCCCGATCATCCCCGCCATCATACTCTGAACAAAGGAAGTTTGAGTCCACCCACTCTACTTGCCCAGTTATTTACCCCAGTTTATCAACCCCGCCATCAGTACTATCACAGTTTGGTTTTTCACCTCGCGCTCCTGTTAAGGAAACATCATTGCCTTGACAGTTGCCGGTCTCCCTCTGTCGATGACAACTCCTTTATTCCAGAAGATAGACCCAGAGGCCCCTGCGCCTTGGACCCATCACCATCTGTGGTGAGTGCCTACGGACCATTTTGAGAGGAGTCATCATTGCCTCTCCAAATAGTTGTTTCTCACATGCTCGACTTCAGCACCTTATTCGCATCGTTGAGAATCGCGCAGGATGTATATCCTTTCCATTATGTGTCGAAGACCCCGGATTTCCCCCGACTCTAGCACATTGGTGAGTCACTTTGGAACGACCAGTTACATGTTCCCGTGAATATCCGGGCTGCGTTGAAGATTGTATTCAGAAGCCATCCAGTTCCATGATTCCTTGAGTACCCAGTCCAGTTCCAGACCAGTGTACCATGGCAAGTATGACCGTTGTCACTTTGATCCAGCAGCTCCTTAGTTCCTTCAGAACCACATTCAGTAGCACTGCTGCCATTCCAGTGTATCAGATGGTCAGCTCAGACATGGTCAGCTCAGCAGTATGTTCCAGATTTGTGTCCCTTCCGGACCCTCATGATATGCACAGTGATTATCTACTACAGGTCCTTCATTTTGGGCCTCACAGTGATTTTTATGTATCTTGATACGAGCATGGGAATGCCCGCCTCGTCCATCTATTGAGACTCTTCCTCATTCAGTATTTGAGGACATGTATATGTTAAGGTCCCCATATTTTGGACCTCATTGTTATTACTATGCTATATCCTGATACGAGCATGGGAATTCCCGCCTCGTTCAGATGATCAGATGATTCCTCATCCATTATTGATGTTATGTACTTTTCAGTCCTTGCAGGTGGTTCGAGATCGGTGTTCCGAACTTCAGCTGGTTCTTTCTCTTCTCCACACCCCAGGAAAACCAATTATGACTTATGATGTCCATCGGCCATACGATGAGCTCCTGCCCTCGCACATCAGGGGGCAATCTGTTATCACCCAAAAAGGGTTCAGTACCTCATCTACCCCATTACATGGCTCATTTGTCCATTTTCCCACCATATTTCCGTCAAAAACCCATAAAACCATGCAAAAAGCCTCCAAAAGGCTTAAAATGCCTCCAAAAGGCCACAAAACCCTCTTTTCCTCTAAAAATATCCAACATTCCTCCAAAAAAGCAAAAATCTCCAAAAAGGAATAAAAAATATAAAATAATGAGGAAAAAGAGGAAAAAACCCTAAAAAGCTAAAACCCTAATCAGCAAACCCTAACCCTAAAACCGCATGGTTTCCAACTATAAATAAGTGATGGAGACCCATTATTTCATATCTATCATCAAGGGTCCATATCCCCAATAAGATCCTCACAAGATCCACAATATCCACAATCACAAGTATCCTGCCTCTGCCAAAATTGCTCTTGAAACCCTAGCTCACCATCGAGTTGATTTCATCGTAAGAGCCCCTTTTGGCCCATTTCCACCATTGGAGAAAGAGAAGAAGCAGCTTGAAGCTTGGAGCCACCGACATCGGACCAGCGCAACGGACTTCACCAACCTCCACATTGGAGGTAACATCAATAAAGGTCATTATTTACTATTTACTGTTTTTGTTTCATGTTATTTACTTTCTACTGTTTTGCTTAATTAACTTGTTTAAATTTAGTTTTTATTTCGGTTATAGCTTTTAATTCAAATATCATTGAACTGCTACTAAGGAATCCATTGTCCTTAGTAGGTACTCATTCGTACAAGCTAGGGCGAAAACCTTAGCTACAGGTACGGCTAAATTTCTACATGAAGAAGTCTGAAGGACTGCCTTTAATACAGTAGAGGCAATTTGGAATACACTAGAATTTGGTGGAAATTTGGAATGCAATGGAATCCTGGAATGGCATCGTTTTTCGAAGAAGTTTAAAAGGTTGAACATATTTGGTCGGTTTTGTGCAGTTTAAATCATGATTTTGATTTTATATGTGGATTTAAACATATTTTGGAAATTTAAACATTGTTTTGGATATTTTTTTTGTTTTTTACCAGATTTCGTCAAAATTTTGGTCAAAAGGTTCAGAGAGGAGCTTTCTAACTACCACATGATTTTGATTTTTAGGTTGATTTATTTTGTTGGAGTCTGGTGAATTTAAACTATAAATATATAATTTTTATTATTTGTTGAATTTAAACTATAAATTTATAATTTCTGTTGTTTGTTTAGGATTTTAAGTTTAAAAATGATTTTGACACTAAAACCCTTAGCATCCTCTATGAGAGAGACTTTGACGGGAAGGCCAAGGAGTTCTAGTAACTCAAGATGGGACAATTAACCATGGATGAGCTGATCCACAAATTCAACAAATTTCTGAATTTGCTACGCTATGTGCCATACAGTGGATGCTGCAGTCAATCCAATACAACCTCTACGAGGAGCTTGCATGGAGACGGTTTAACCTACGATATCACCAGAAGTAGCTTTTGGACATGCAAAAAATTAGAAGTTGATTGAAGCAGTTGATTGCTAGACATTTGTATAAGTTAGCAAGAAATAGGATTCTTCATAATTATGCTAGATTTGGTACCGGTTATAAAAGACGCTATGAACGACCAGCCAACCATGGCCCTAGGTTCCTTCGTGGTGGTGGAAAACTCCACTAAGCTATTGTTGACTCATTCAGGACTGAAAAAGGTAAAAAAGAATAGCAGCAATCAATAATAAGACATCAACGATCAACAAAATCATGAGAGCAGCATAAGCCCTAGTTCCATATCTAGATCTGGATCGAGAGCCATCACCTTGCTTAGGATCTATTCCAGCCCTTTGTGATCCAGATCTATATCCAGTTATAGATCCAAATCCAGTAGGTTATCTAGTTCACACTCTGTAAAATCTGACAGTGTTTTTAACATTTAAAAAATTTCAAAGCCAAAAACTAATAAAAACCAGCCAAAAACCAGAAAAAAATCGTTGAAAATCGTCGCGTTTAGGCAAAGTGTCATTATTCTACCAAAATCATAAATCATAGAAGGCGAATTCCTAGTACCCATCGATATGGCCAAGACTGCACCGTATTTCTGTGCAAGTGCATCTATTTCATGCAACCGTAAGGAATATTCTTGAAAACCATGAATATATCCTCATAACAAATGTCTCACTTCCCTGCCTTGTTGCTGTTTTTATAACCTAACAATACCTAAACTAGATAAGCCTAGCATATTTCGTTATCTATCCTTCCATCTTATATTCAAAAAATACCTGACAAGCAAGCCAAGAACACATAAGCAACAGGAGCAAAAATGACGGATGCCCTCCTTCAAAACTATCAATTGCAAGAGGAAGAGATCGGAAGAGGCAGATTCAAAGTCCTCAGAAGATGTTGGAACAAGCAAAGTGGGCAACAGGGCGCCTACAAGACCATCAGAAGAGCAGATATACTTGATTCCATTGACAGAGAATGCCTCAACAATGAAATCAAGATCATGCAGTATGTCTTAGGTCACCCTGCTATGGTTTCCCTTCATGATGTTTATGAGGATCATGAGTTTCTCCATCTGGTAATGGAGATGTGCCGAGGCGGAGATCTGTTTGATAGAATCGTTTGTAGGAAGAATACTACAGTTCCCTTCTCACAAGAGGAGGTGTCCAACATCCTGCAAAAGCTCATGGAGGCCATCAATTACTGCCATTCCATGGGAATCTCCCATCGAGATATAAAACCTGACAACATTCTCTTTGCCAGTAATTTTGATTCCCTCGCAGCTCAAATCAAGCTTGCAGACTTTGGATAGGCCTTCTCTTTCTCTCCAGGTATGATTGTTATGCTTGACCCATTTGTCTCTCATACAAGTCTATGGAATTTTTAATTATGGATCGATAAATCCCATAGCTGAAATGATCAGATTAATGTATGCAGGGCAAGCATTAATGCAAGGGATTGTGGGTACTCCGTATTATGTAGCACCGGAGGTGTTGGGAGTGATGTATTACTATGAGAAAGTGGATGTGTGGAGCGCAAGGGTGATCCTTTACATAATGCTGAGTGGAGTTGCCCCTTTTGTGGGAGACATGCCACAGGAGATATTTGAGGCCGTCCTCTATGCATGCCTTCGGTTCCCAAGTGATCCGTGGCTCTCGATATCTCACTCTACAAAGGACTTGATATGCCAGATGCTCTGTAGACACGTCACCAAGAGACTTAGCGCACATCAAGTCCTTGGTATTCCCTCATTTCTTTTCTACCGTTTTCTTCTAATATTGAGTATTGCAATTTCAATACAAAAATGGTTTTTGGGTTCTATTAAATCCATTGAATATTGATGAGAAATATTCGTTTTGTTGCAGAGCATCCATGGATCATCACTCATGCCCTGTGCACTCCCAGCTAATGTAATTGGACCAAAGTGTTTTTGGGCATGGTGGGCTGAAAAATTGAGAAATATTGTGAGTAATAACTTCCAGCAAACAACGAGATGTTGGGTCGTATAATTTTATAAATCCTACAAGTGGGCTGAGCCTATGCAACTTATTGAAGAGCCCATTTGGTCTCTTGGTGTGTGATATACTGAAAGTACATGTAAATGAATATACATGCAGACAAACATTTATAGTTTCTGAATCTTCTTTGAACCGTGGATCCACTTCAAGTCAATTTTACTTGGCATCAGTGATTTTGGACAAAATTGCAGAAATTTGAGGACTTCGTTTCAACAAATTTTTTTAACCAATTAAGTGGAAAACGGGGACTTAGTTTCGACAAATTTTTTTAACCAATTTGGTGGAAAATGGTATTATATATGAAAGTTTGTTTTGGAATTTAAACCTTGCTTTATTTCATTTAACTTGTGGTCTTTGAATATTGATATGTCATAAATTAAGTCTTATTAACAAGTTATGTGTTAGGAAGTTAAATGTTACTAATAAGTTATGTGTTAGGTGTTCTCCATAAGTAATTGTACAAATCTATTGATCTAATTAATTATAGATATGTAGGAAATTGAACCACGTTTAAGAATATATAAATTGTATCTATTGAATATGTTCATCACTATCTCAACTTTGATCTTTTCTTACATGTACTTTATTTTTTTAGCAAATGATAAGATATATGTCTTCATGGGTGTAACCTTTGAGTGCTTAAATGATGGAACCAACCTACAAAAACCTGATAGATAGACTACAAATAGTACTATTTTTCCAAAATAAATTTAATAGTCCATATATTTTCTAATTATCTAACTAATCAAACCTAAAAAACAATACACCTAGTGCGGGTGCAGCTTTTGAAGGTCTTAATGCAATGATTATTAAATGGTTTTTTTATAACATGTAGAGGTCGATGTCTAGTAGTGCTCCGTACATTTTTTTTCTTAAATGCTTTAGAAACGAAAAAGTTATGAAAGAAACATTAATAGCCTGTTTTTTTAGTTGACTAATGACACAAGAAAAATATAAAAAGCAATATATATATTTTCAAATTACATATTTGGAATCTGCAGAAAAAATACTATCTAGGTCTAAGATTTCATAAAAAATCATTGTGTGGCATATTGTAACGGGTGGTACAACACAGGCATATTGAGAAAATGGATGAAAATCCCAATTAGTTATGGTTTACCATATTCCATAGCACGAGTTTGGGTAACTAAGCTAACTCTGAAGTAGACACATAGGAAGAGGGATGGCACTTGAACACGTGACAAGGCTTGATTTAGGTAGTAAGGAACGCGAACGGTTTTGTTTAAATTCATGTTTCCCTTTATGGCCTATCTAGCTGCCATGAAAATGAAAATGTGTATGCATTTTAGCTCTTCAAAATGCGTTCACGTTTTAGCTCTGGAAAATGTGTATGTGTTTTTTAGAGCTAAAACATGCACGCATTTTGTAGAGCTAAAATGCACGCGTGATCTTATAGACATCTAATTTACCTTAAGGGTAAGGAGGGTTTAGGGAGAGAAAGAGACAGAGATCAGGGTTGGGGGTAGGGGTTTAGGGGGGATTAGGGTAGTTAGAGGGAAGAAGGGGTATAGGGTGGGGTAGCGAGAGAGATGGCAGGCAACGGTAAGTTGTAAGGGGAGGGGGACTAGGAGAGACAAAGAGATAGGGGTAAGGGTAGGGGCAATGGAAGAAATAGACAGAGATGGGTAGGGTGGAGAGAGAGAGAGAGATAGGGGGTGGTTATGTGTAGGGAGAGTAGGAGGGGTGTTAGGGAGAGAGAGGAGGGGTTAAGGGTAGTGAGAGTGTGTGAGAGAGAGGTAGGGGTGTTAGGGGGTTGGAGGAGAGAGAGAGGAGTGAGGGTAAGCTATAGATTGAGTAGATGAGAGAAAGAGTAAGAGATGAGGTTAGCAAGGGTTATGGGGGAGAGAGAAAGAGATGAAAAGGGGAGGTTAAAGGTAGGGGGGAGAGAGAGAGAGGGGGGTTTAAGGGTTAGGGAGATGTGGGGAGAGGCAAAGAGAGAGGATGGGATTTAGTTATAGGGGGAGGAGTATGGGGGTGAGAGTGTGAGAGAGAGAGAGCGGGGTTGGGGGGTGGGGGAAGAGAGAGAGAGAGGGGTAGGGGCTAGGTGTAGGTGGAGTAGAGAGAGAGGGGTAGGGGCTAAAGAGAGAGAGAGAGAGCAGGGGTGGGGGGAAGGAGGGTGTGGGTGATTAAGGGTAGGGAGGAGAGGGGTCTTGGGGGAGAGAAAGAGAAAGAGATCGTGGTGAGGGGAGGAGGAGGGTTGGGGGCGAGAAAGAGATAGATAATATTGGAGAGGAGAGAGGGATAGGGGTTTAGGGAGGATTAGGGAAGTTAGAGAGAAGGGGGGGGATGAGACAGGAAATAGAAAGAGAGAGGAGGGTTAAGTGGTAGAGGGAGAGGGATTAAGATACAACTAGAGAGGGGTTTAAAGAGGGGTTTAGATAGATAGAGAGAGAGATAGGTTAGGGTTGTTATGGGTAGGAAGAGTAGGAGGGTGGTTATGGAGAGAGAGGTGAAGTTAGGGTACTGAGAGTGCTTGCGGAAGGGGGGGTCTTAGGGTGTCGAGGGGATAGAGAGGTGGGGGTTAGGCATAGATGGAGAAGGGGAGAGAGAGAGAGAGCGAGAGAGGGGATTAGTAAGGTTTAGGGGGGAGAAGGGAGAGAGAGAAACAAAGAGAGGAGGAGTGGGGGGTAAGAGGTAAGGGGAGGAGTAGGGAGAGAGAAAGAGGGGGGTGGTTAATAAGGGTTATTGCATCGAGAGGAACTCTACATCCCGGTATGAGGGTGATCTTGTAGCGTTTGTCGATATTATGTTGTTACTAACAAAATAATAAAAAACAAAAATTTTAATTATCTGCCAAAATAAATGCCGGCCACAAAAATAACCTAATATGGGGTAGATGTTGTAATGTTCCTACCTAACAAAACAATAAAAAACTAAAAATTCAATTATCCCACAAAAAAATGTCGGTCAGAAAAACAACACAGTATGGGGGAGATGTTGAAATGTTCCTACCTAACGAAATAAGAAAAAATAAAAAAAATTAAATTATTCACAAAAAAAATGTTGGCCTTGCACATGGTTTTAAAACCATGTGCAAGGCCTCTTAAACAACCCATGGTTTTATTGTACATGGTTTAGGAGGGCCTTGCAAATGGTTTTAAAACCATGTGCAAGTCCTCCTAAACAACCCATGTTTTTATTGTACACGGTTAAGGAGGTCCTTGCAAATGGTTTTAAGAGCATGTGCATGGCCTCCTAAACAACCCATGGTTTTAGGAGGGCATTGCATATGGTTTTAAAAGCATGTATGAGGGAGATGTTGTAATGTTCGTTCCTAACAAAATAAAAAATAATAAAACATATTATATGTCGACATAAATAATATTAAATATTAATAATAAAAATAATATATGCTGACCTGAAATAGAAAGATGTGTCTTTTGGTTTGAATCAAATCAATGGCTATATATAGGACACACCAAAGCTGATAGCTCCTTCAATGCAATACTTAAGAAGAGGTTTGCACCTCGAGAAATTTGATCCCTCTGATCGGCACTTGATAGAGCCTAGGATTTGCATCTATGCTGGTATATATATAGAGAGAAGAGGGGGGTTAGTGGTATGGGGAGGATTAAGGGTGTGTGTGTGTGTGAGGGGCATAAGGGGTGCTTATAGGTAGGGAGAGTAAGAGGTGGGTTAGGGAGGGAGAGAGGGGGTTTAAGGGTAGCGGGAGTATGAAAGGGCAAGGGGGTTG
>LPNX010138647.1:143435-168300 GCA_001517045.1 Pseudotsuga menziesii
AGTAAGGGTTAGAGAAAGAGAGGAGGGGGATGAGAGGGTGAGAGAGGGGTTGATAGAGAGAGAGAGAGAGAGAGAGAGGTGTTAAGGTGGGTGTAGGAGTATAGTGTGAGAGAGAGAGAGAGAAAGAGAGAAGGAGCGACAAGGGGAGGGTGTGGGCTATTAGGGGAGGGTGTGGGCTACCTCCGCATTATTTGAATCACACCCTCCTCCATCCTGAACTTAAATCCCATCCATCCATCAGCCATAATACAAAAGACAAGGTAATAACCAATAATTAACCCCTAGGATTCCTTGATCCACAACCTTAAAGAGGATTTTGTGATTTTTATATTGAAGAAACAACCTAAGAGCACCTTCCTCGCAACCTCCATTTTATTTTCCACTCGAATATCTTCCCCTACAGTCAAACAATGCAGGTTTTTCGACAACTCTTCTCTTCTCCCTTACCCCATCCCCCACTACTTTGCCCAAACCTTCAAGGGCTGTCCTTGGAGAGTAATTCCCTCACATCATGCTATCGAAATTGAGAAACCTCCCTATAAATCTTCCACCAACCCACAATTACACTTGTTGGCTTCCGAGAACATTAGATCAAAAGTTGCATCACCTAGATAGACAGAGGCACCTGAAGAAGCACTAGTTGTACCCCTTATCGTCTTCTTGGAATCCTCCAGAAACTAATTAATATCAATAATTTGTTGAAAGCACCCCTCAAAAGAAGAAATGTCCTTGACCAAACTATCTCAATTTAAGTGCCAATTAACAATATCTTTGCTAGGACGAAAAAAATGAGTACCTTTCTGTTGGAGCAAAGGGATGATCAATTTTTTATGTCCAAAAGACATGTGAGTTATTAAACCCTCTTGATTCCCCCCCTTGATAAGGGAACTTCTGACATTATTGAATTATCCGAATGTGTATTCTCATCAAGTACTAGGTGCAATATTGAAGAAAGAAAACCTTCTTGCGAAAGGCCTATAGACTAACTCACCATTAACCCTTCCACTTGCTGAAACTTCAACTACTCCACCAATTGACCCCACCACTTCATCCTAGCTCCACATCATCCCTTGCTATAGGAGCCCTTGATCCTTCACCATAGTTTCGAAACACACACTATATAAAAACCCTGCTTATAAAAAAAAAATTATGAGCATGTACATTGTATTTGGATTTACTTTTACAAAATGCAAATCAATTAACATGTTCCCCAAAACTAATAAAATATATATACATGTTGTGGTCGAGACTATTGAATATAATTATAAATCATTACTTTATAGAAAAAAAATCTTTAATAAATTATTAATATGTTATAAAATGGGACATAAATATTTTGAGATTGTAATATGTAGTTTAAGGGCTAATGCTCGGAATTTTAAAATATAAAAAGCAAAAGATATGATGTACTTTTCTCTTGGGGGGTTTTCGAAATGTCAAAGATAAACTATAAATATATTGAATATAATTATAAATCATTACTTTATAGAAAACAATTCTTTAATAAATTATTAATATATTATAAAATGGCACACAAATATTTTGAGAGTGTAATATGCAGTTAAAGGGCTAATGCTCGGAATTTTAAAATATAAAAAGCAAAAGATACGATGTAATTTTCTCTTCAGGGCCTTTCGAAATGTCAAAGATAAACTATATATATAAAATTATAATTTTTCAAAATCTCGTTTGGAAAAGCCCCTTAAATACTATATTTTCTAAAATGATTTTGTGTATTTTTTATTAATATTTATTACATCCAACGTACTATTGTGTATTTAAATTTAATATGATAATCCAACGTAGTATTGTGTATTTAAATTTAATATGATAATATTATATATCCATTGTAATATTATATGTTAATTAAATATATAGAAAGTAAAATTATATATATATATATATTAAATATTTTAGAATGTTTTCTAAATTATAAATTTGGAAAGATTGGGGGAAAGTTTATTATGATTTAGAAAACCATTGTAAATTAATAAACTTTGGGGTTACATCATTTCTAGAGAATCTTGGAAAAATATTGAACAAATTGAGAAGGGATTTATCGTATATAACCTCAAAATTAAAAGCAATAAGACCTATCTTATTCTTTTTTATAAAAGTGAGTCTTCCCTCCATCAAAGAATCACTATGAGTAGGTATCTTATGTACAAGTGCATGATAAATACCATGGGGATGAAAGACTCCCTAAAATTGCCTTACAATCTAGTCAAGACCACCTATGGTTCAAAAAAAAGATGAAACATCAAAAACACTAGTGTTAGGATTTATGGAGCTTTAGTGTGCAGGAGTTTGGAACATAAGAGAATTCTGCTAATTATATAGAGAGATGAAATTTAGTCATTGGAGAGAAGTCAAAATTGGTAATTAGGGTTTATTAATAAAGTAGAAAAAATAATAATAATTTTTGAATAAATCTTAGATAAAAACGATATATATATATAATGAAATAATATAATAATAAATATTACATTATATTATGATATATTATTATTTAGAATATAATATTATAAGGAAAGAAATCTAATATTAATTATAATAAAATAATGTAAAATTGTGAGTATTAATTATAATAAAATATTAAAAATAATTCTATTTTTTAAATTCTTTTATTACAGGAATAAAATTTTACAACACATTATGTCACCTATTCTAGGGTCTAGTTGCTGCCTCTACCCACAATCTGGGAGCTGGTTCTGCAAAGGCAATAGTCAGCACCTCACAATTTCGATGAAACTTCATAATCCAAGCCTTAAAATAAGCTAGAGGAGCTTCGTAATCAACATATGCACTCAAGACACTTTATGTACACATCCATAGTTAAAAATTGGAATTAATCCTTGAATTTAGGACATAAATATGAAATGAAAAAATGTTAAATGTTTATTATTTACTATAAAATTCAAGACCAATTTTTAAATTTACATGATAGATTTAGTTTATGTTGTTATTTGTCGTACATTAGTCATACAGTTTTCAGTGCTTAGATATGTCATTATATCATGTGTTTATATTTATAATGATATTTTATTTGTATTTATGATTGCATTTTCTACTATGGATAACAATGCGGAGATACTAAGCGTTATTTCCCATTTGAGAGAGATTGGTTCTGGTTGGAGGGGTGGAGATGAGCTCTGTCGTTCCTTGTCAGATTATTTGTTGTCTATTGTTGATACGATCACAAGATCGAATGATTCTTTGTATAGCATCGAATATTACAGGGAGAGGAAAAGACAACAATATGTTGATGGGTTAAGTTAGAATGAAGTAAAAAATATCAAAATAACAAAAAAACACATCTATTCATTGTTTAGACTACTTGGGATGGATAACATTCCGGAGATCAACAGGCCACATATTTGTATTGCGTGGTGCACCTTTCCACCCATCAGAGACAATTGGATGGATAGGTGGTACATAGTTTTTGACATTCCCCCTCACAACAATAGGGATGTACCATTGTACTTCCTCCGAAAATTGTATGCAGAGTTTGTGATGGGGAAACATGTCAACTATTTTGACAGGTTGGGCTTCCAGGGAGTTGGTAGGGGTATGCCCCAACATCGACCCAATTCTAGGCATAGAGATGCCAATCCACAGATACCTGCACCCTGTGCCCAGCTACCGAGGGAATACATCCCTCCTGCACATGACATGGTTTCCCAGACACAGGAGGCATTTTTTACTCTAGCTAAGATGGTCTCTCGACACACGACCACTATTGACCAGAGAGCACCCTCTTCCTCTACTGGTGTACAACCATGAGCTTCTGGTGGTG
The DNA here is from genome assembly GCA_001517045.1 of Pseudotsuga menziesii. NCBI lineage: Eukaryota > Viridiplantae > Streptophyta > Pinopsida > Pinales > Pinaceae > Pseudotsuga > Pseudotsuga menziesii. The sequence continues at coordinate 147,232 of LPNX010138647.1, forward strand.
GAGGGACATCTATTGTTGGGGATAGACCAACATCCCATGTGCCTCAGAGCGAGCCACACGTCTGCACATCGTGTGGGGGACCCTGTTATGGTCCTGGACCAAGACATGGTACCACTACGATGACTGGTGGTTAGGTAAGGACATTGTTTTAAAACTCTGTTATTGTTCAATTTTTAATTTTTCCATACTATATGTAACATATTAAAAGATTCATAATATATGAAATATTTACTCTTGTAGGAGATTGATGCCTCTCACGGGGGTGGTACTGCACCCGGTGTGGTTGTACCCAAGGCCCAAACAACCACCATTGAGGTAATATTTAAACATTTGTCATTTTGTTAATGCATGTGTTAGTCTTGATTAATGTATTAAATTGTCTAATATTTACAATGTTTGAAGATGCAGGAACCCTACTTAGAACGTGATGCTAGAGACGTTGATATCAATGACATAGTCCAAGGTGGAATTTACGATTACTTGAAGAATGTAAGTACATGGGTTATGACTGAATCTTGTTCGAATTATTTAAATTTCTTACTGTACACTCCTTTATAGATCGCTAATATTTATAATTTTTAAACTTGCAGATACTATTAGCATCTGAAGAGAGGCAATAAATTGATGGAAGCAGTCACTCCCATGGGGGAGATATGCCCCAAGCAGGGGTAAGTATATTACAACATCTTAGTTTTTCAGTACATATTATTCCATCCATTCAACTCCATGTCTAACTATGGTAACACTTTATGACTGCAGACATCATCGCAGACCCCTGCACCGCGTCTTTGGTTTGGATCTCCCCATAGTCCAAACATAAATAAGGGGGTTGTTTACACCAGACGACCCTATTCCTTGAATAGAGCAGGTGTGCATGAGGATCAACCTACTCATACCACATTAATGTACACACTTCCAATGGCATTTGTTGGTTAGCTATGAATTCACTTCACAAGTGGTTTTTCTTAATGTTATTTTCGCATGTTTACAACATCAGGATGTAGAGTCATTCGTGCTAGACCTTAGTGGGATTCTTGATGCTGTGGTCAATGTTGCATCTACAATAGGGATAAGTCACACTCAGGTACATCTACTTGAATATTTGTAATTGTACATTTCATTTGTATTGTTTATGGACATGCACAATGTCTAACTATTTTATCATTTGGTGAATTTGGCCACACCCTGGTCCATTAGTGCATGTAACTGAGGTTGATGTTCAACCTACAGCTCATCTTACTACTGAAGAGTCCCATCGTAATCCCCTAGAAATGGTTTTTTCGGTGACATGTTCATTTTTAACATAATTGATTAGTACTTTCTCATTCATGTACATGTTGATAATTATTGAGATAACTGACATATTTTGTTTTATTCTCAAAGAAGCATTGCAGAGAGACTCTCTGAAAGGAGGAGGACACCAAAGGCACCTATACCCTCGACACTAGAGGCACCTATACCCCCGACGGATGCAATGAGTCTTTGTTTGATTTACAATTGAGTCATATTTTAAAATTTCAAACTTTGTTATTGTAGGACAATACTAGTTTAGTTACCTGATCAAGAAATATTGTCATGGATTTGCAGTCGCCGGAGATGCACAATGGTCGTAGACAGAGGTGAAAAGCATCAGGGTCCAGGAAAAACAGGAGAAAGTTAGATTTTTTATGTGTTAATCCAGGACAAATATGTATTTTTATGTACAATCCAGAGTTAGAGTATAGGGGTGCGGTCTAGGACAGATGTACTTTTGTTTGCACATGTACATCAAATATCTTTTGGATACATGTATATTGACAAACCATAGATGGGTCTTCTATTTTTGTATTATAACTTTCATGATATAAAAAATATTTCATATCAAGGCTCTTGATATCTTCATGGTTCATTCTTTTAAGTGTGATTATACACGTGTGGCCAAAAATGTTTCTATGTGATCATTTTCCCAATTTTTTATAGATTTTACGATTGCATGGACAGTGTAGTTTTTCACCAAGAATCTCGTTTTGTGATTGAAGAGTGTAGATTTTTGCAAAATCGACCATTGATAATATAGTTCCAATAGGAAATGTATCCTTGCACACTCTAAACTGCTCATCTTGTCAATGAACCACATGTACATGCTTTACATACTGTTGTGTCTTTTCAAAGAATTCCTCCATGAAGTTGCATACCAGTACCTGGTAGATCAACAATAAAGATTTACATATCATTAGGTTGTTACATATATGAAGTAGCAATAGATATCAATAGGAAAAAAACTATTCATGAAATCGTTGCTAACCTGAGAGGTGACCAATTGTATTTTTTTCCTTTCATTCCTTCCACCGATATCATATGTGACATATTTGAATGACTGCAAGTTCACTTCATGTCTCCCTGTTAGTTTTTCAACATTAAGCTAGCATTATTAGGATCTTTAACTGAGAGAATAACAAGTACAACAATCAAACACAAGAGACAATGAACACAATGTTTTTCCTCAGGGAAACCATAAAATAGAAAACCCCACAACTTCCTTAGAGATAGAATCAGCACCAAAATAGTAAAAGCCCCAAAACAGTAAGCGATCTCTTGACAGCAGTAATCTTCTTCTTGTTTATCCCCAGTGTCTTCTCCTTCCTCAACTATGCGCTACACTTGAGTGTGTATGAGTCGTGTGATAAATAGAGACTCCAGTTCTCTATTTATACTAATCCTGACATGACTAAAACCATACCAGGGCCGACCTCTAATAGGAGAGTCTAATAACCCTAGCGCCCCAGAACTGCAGGGACTTTAACCTTTAGACAATCGGAGGGTTACCCACTATGACTTGACATGACTTGTTTACATAATTGATCCTCCCGGTTGGAACATCGAGGCATCACAATATGACTCAATTACATTATAGGTACATCCCGGAATAAACATCGGGTTACAATACATAGGATTCATAGATGAATACATTTCTAAGTTACAAATACATCAACACTCCCTCTTAACTAGGAAGGTATTCTTTCGACACATTTTTCAGCACTGGTCTTCTTCTCTGTATCAACTGGATCATCTCGTCATCTGCATCTCAAGTCTTTTGATTCTTCAAGTCATATTCATCTTCAAATCATCTTCATCTTCAAGTCATCTTCATTCTTTGAATCTGGATCATCTCTCGATCTAGATCATCATGGGACATCATCACTGAATCTGGATCATCACTGCTCATCATCACTGGATTTGGATCATCACTTGATCTAGATCATCACTGGGCATCATCACTCAATCTGGATCATCACTGGATCTCAATCATCACTCGATCTGGATCATCATTGGCAATCATCATCACGGGTGTTATCTCATGATTCTTCTCGTCACAGGAAGTTCTACAAAGCTAGCCCTTTTTCATGCTGGTTGTAGGCCTAGCCTTCATGTAGGTCTTCTTCAGCGCTTATATCTGACACTAAGTCAGATGGCCTGCCTATCACTTACATCTAACCCACTCGTCAGAAAGGCACACCTAGCACTCACATCTGATCATGTAGGAACCAATCCTATAATTATATCAGAAAGGCCTAGCACTCACATTCACTAGCATGATAGGAAATCAAACTACTATCATCTGTGAAATGGCTCAACACTTACAACCACCAGCATGATAGGAACCCAAACTACTATCATCTATGGAAAGGCACAACACTCACATCCACCAGCATGGTAGGAACTCAAACTACTACCATATGTGGAAAGGCTTAGCACTTATAATCACCAGCATGGTAGGAACTCAAACTACTGCCATTTGTGAAAAGGCACAGTACTTGCAATCACCAGCATGATATGAACTCAAACTACTATCATCTGTGAAAAGGCTCAGCACTTACAACCACCAGCATGATAGGAACCCAAACTACTATCATCTGTGGAAAGGACACTGCACTTACATTTGATCATGTGGGAACACATCCCTCAGTCACATTAGAATGGCTCTTAGTCCTAGACTGAGGATACTTGGTACCTCACCGGGTAGCTCCATTCAAAGAATGGCGGTAGCCCTTATATCTGACACTAAGTCAGACTGGACAACACTCATATCTGACATGGGAGGAACCTAATCCTTTAGCCATGACAGAATGGCTCAGCCCTTACATCTAATCAAGTGGGAACACATCCCTCTATCACATCAGAATGGCCATGCACTCATATCTGATCATGTGAGAGAACATCTCACGGTCATATCAGAACGACCCTCAGTCCTAGACTGAGTTTTCCTGGTACCTCACCAGGCAGCTCCATTCCAAGAATGGCAATAGCCCTTATATATGATCATGTAGGAACCAATCCTACAGTCATATCAGAATGGCTTAGCACTCATATCTGTCATGGAAGGAACCAATCCTCTCACCATGACAGAATGGCTTAGCCCTTATATCTGACTTGCTCATCAGAATGGCTATGGATCTCAGCACTCATATCTGTCATGGAAGGAACCAATCCTCTCACCATGACAGAATGGCTTAGCCCTTATATCTGACCATGGAAGGAACCAATCCTCTCACCATGACAGAATGGATCAGCCCTTATATTTGACCATGGAGGGAACCAATCCTCTCACCATGTCAGAATGGCTATGGATCTTAGCACTCATATATGTCATGGAAGGAACCAATCCTCTCACCATGAGACAATGGCTCAACCCTTATATCTGACCATGGAAGGAACCAATCCTCTCACCATGTCAGAATGGCTATGGGACTCATCACTTTCCCTTGGAGGAAACCTCAATTTGGAGAACACCAAGCTTCTCCTGGAGTACTCGAACTTCACTCTAGCCAATGGCTTCGTCAATACATCAGCTATCTGTTCCCTCATTGCAACATACTGGAGCTTCACTGCTCCCTTCTACACCATATCCCTGATATAGTAATACTTGATCTCGATATGCTTCAACTTGTCATGGAACACTGGATTCTCTGACAACTTCACGCAACTCTGGTTGTCACAATGTATACAAGTAGCATCCAATTGGAGATCAAATAAATCAGACAGTAGCTTCCGCAGCCATACTGCCTCACAACTAGCTGAACAAGCTGCGACATACTCTAATTCAACTGTACTCAGTGCCACACATGATTGCTTCCACTAAACCAAGATATCACACCTGATCCCATACTGAAGCAACATCCTAAAGTGCTCTTTCCTATCGATGGCATTTCCTGCCCAATCTGAATCAACATAACCCTCCAGGTTAATCTTCTGATTTGCATCATACTTGAGCCCATAATCAACTATACCCTTCAGGTACCTCAAAATATGCTTTGCAACAATAAAGTGAACATTTCTTGGATCTGTTAAGAACTGGCTCAAGGTGTTCACAGCAAAGCAAATTTCTGGTCTCGTGTTCGTCAGGTACATCAATGACCCAATCATCTGACGATACATCGTTGCATCAACTGACTCTGATGAAGCATCACTCAATAGCTTCAGGTTTGATGCCATAGGTGTGGCCATAGCCTTACAATCCATCATCCCAAACCTCTTCAGGATCTCTACCGCATACTTCCCTTGTCCAAGGAAGATTCCATCTATTCTCTGCCACACCTCCATACCTAGAAAGTAATGCATCATACCCAAGTCCTTCATCTCAAACTTAGAAGCAATTTTTCTCTTTGTATCAATAATCAACCCATCCGTACCTTTCACAAATAGATCATCTACATATAGTAGAAGCATCACTAGGTTGCCATGTTCAACCTTGTAGTAAAGGTTGGAATCTGCTTTACTCTTGGTAAAGCCCAAACTGGATAGAAAACTGTCAATTACGTCGTACCAGGTCCTGGATGTTTGTTTCAAACTGTACAGGGCTTTCTTCAATCTGCACATATGAGATTCTCTGTCATGTGTCTCAAAACTGAGTGGTTGTTCCACATACACTTCCTCTTCTACTACACCATTCAAGAAGGCAGTCTTGAAATCCATCTGGTGTATCTTCCATTTCATCACTGCAGCTAGAACAAGTACTGATCTGATGGAAATGTATCTGGCTACAGGTGCAAATGTTTTTTCATAGTCTATTCCTTCTTTCTAAGAGGAACCCCGAGCCACAAATCTTGCTTTATATTTTTCAATGCTACCGTCTGCAGCATGCTTGATCTTGTAGATCCATTTGGAAGTTACAACTGACTTCCCTTCTGGTCTTGGGACAACATCCCACACATCATTCTTCATGATCGATTGGTATTCTTCGATCATAGCATCCTTCCAGTCTTTCCGTTTTGTCGCTTCTTCATAACTGGAAGGTTCTTTATCAATGAAATCACATAGTAAAGCTACATACCCGGAGCAAGATCTGGTCCTCTTTCTTTCTCTGTGATTTTCTTCTAGAACCCCATATCTTTCTGCACCTTGGATAAGTTCTTGTACCCAAGCAGGTTTCCTCTTATGAGGATTCTTCTCCAGAGCTGGATCTATAGGTCTTTGTGGTTCTTCAAATTCTCGATCTTCTTCTTGAGCTTCTTCATTCATGGTTGTATCATGAATTCTGGGTGTTTCTGCTTCTTCAGGTTCTTTAGCAGGTATCTTTCCGGATTTGTTGTAAGCCATTTCTTCATCAAATGTCACATCCCTGCTGATGTCAATCTTCTTGTATCCTAGGAAATAGATTCTGTAAGCCTTCGATCTTTCAGAGTATCCCACGAATATACCCTTCTTTCCTGAAGGATCTAATTTTGTCCTTTTCTCCTTTGGAATGTGTATGTACACAGGACAACCAAATATTCTGAGATGACTGACTTTTGGTTTCTTGCCAGAGAAGACTTCTTCAGGATTCTTGTTCTCGAGTACTCTATGTGGAGTACAGTTCTGTACATACATCGCTGTTCTGGCAGCTTCAGCCCAAAGATGCATAGGAAGATCTTGATCATGAAGCATTGCTTATGCAGCTTCCATGATAGTTCTATTCTTCCTTTCTTGCAACCCCATTATGTTATGGATTATAAGGAGTGGAAAACTCCCTCTTAATCCTTGAGTCTTTGCATAGCCTCTTGAATTCATTTGAAGTGAATTCTCCGCCATTGTTTGATCGAAGGGTCTTGATCTTCTTTTCAGTATGGTCCTCTATCAAGGCTTTGAATTCCTTGAATTTGCTAAATACTTCGTCTTTGTTCTTCATGAAGTACACCCATGTCTTCCTAGAAAAATCATCCTCAAAAGAAACATAATATGCATACCCATTTAGTGAGCTTGATGACATAGGACCACATACATCGGAGTGGATGATTTCCAAGATTCCTTTTGCTTTGCTTTCACTACTTGGAAATGTCTTCTTTGTGTTCTTTCCCTTCGTACATCCTTTGCAGACCCCGTTATGTTTTGCTTGGATTTTTGGAAGACCTTCAACAAATTTGCTTGCAATAGGTAGTGCTCTGTAATGCGCATGTGCAAGCCTTCTATGCCAATGTTCATTTGGCTCTACTGAGTCATGGACCAATGCTTGTTCTAGATGGCCCTTCAATTTTTACAATCTTCCTTCTTGTTCTCCAATCACTACCGCATCATCGATAGTATTTCCTCTAGGCCACATAATGACTTGACCATCTATGAATGTAACCCTCATTCCTTTTGCATCCAATGCTGATATGGAGAGAAGATTCTTCTTGAGTCCTGGTATAAACAATACTTCCTTCATTGTTAGAGACTTACCAGAGTATGAAGATTCCCCACTACCTTTTTTTGGATATTGGTAGTCATCTCCTAGTTTCACCTTGTGAGGTGATTCATGTTCTGACAGTCTCACAAAGGATTCCTTGAATTCAGTCATATCTTTGGAAGCCCCACTGTCTATAAGCCAATCATCACTGCCATGAGTAATGTTACCTGTGATAGCGGAAATCAAAACATATTCATCCTCGCTTGAAGAATCTTCACTTTCATATCTGGATCTCTTCTTGGATGGTTCATCATCCTCTACAGCATGAGCATGATGTCTTCTTTTGTACCCCTTATTCTTATGAGAGTGGTTCTTGTTCTTAGGACAGTCTTTTGCAAAGTGTCCTTTTTCATCACATGTATAACATCTCAATCTAGATAGGTCCTTTCTATTGTTATCCTTAGAATGAGAGTTCTTACCTTTGGAGTAATGAGGATTTCTTCTTCCCTTCTTGGAGTGAACTGTGAGGGCTGATCTTCACTTCCCATATTCTCTTCTCAGGCTGCTATCCGAGCTTCTTCTTGAGAGCATTCTTCCCATAGTCTGCTGAACTTGACTAACTTCTTTCTTGTACAGATTCCTTGGATGAAAAAATCCCATGACCTAGGAAGGCCATTCAATGTTGTCATTACAATCTCGGCATTCTCCACTTCTTCATCTACAGCTTCTAATTGTTCCTTGATATGAGAAACCCTTGTGAAGTAGGACTGGATATTTTCTACATTCTAAATCTTCACATTCTTCAGTTGATTCCTCAAAGTCATCTTCCGGTTTATGTTCTTCCCTTCAAACAACTTGGTTAGGGCATCAAACATAGATTTAGGTGTCTTGAGAGAGGACACCTATGGGATAAGGTGATCCTTGATAGAATTAGCAATGATCCTCTTTTCCATAACCATCTTCTTCTGATGTAAGGCCTTTTCCTCATCTCCCTCTGGAACTGGAACCTCCTCATGGATGTAGGAGTCTAATTCATTCTCTTCCAGGACCAGGGAGATCCTATACTTCTAGGCTCAGAAGTTATCAGCTCCCTCAAGCTTTTCATCAATCTTGGTATGATGAGACATCTTAAAATGAGAACCTCAAATGGAAATACAAAATATTTTAGATCTTACCAGGTCAAGATGTCAAATCTGAAACTTGAGCTGAAATCCTGCAGAGCTGGTTTAGGAGCAGATTAGGGTTTTGATTTTCCAGAGTTTTGTCCACCCAAATGCTTTGAAATTTATCCCTAACTTTGATTTTTGGGAGGAGATCAATCTAGGCCTGGGCTCACTGAAAAATTCCTCTTTTGTGAAAATCCCTAATTTCCGGCAGTAGTGACAGGTCCAAAACTGAAAAACCTCAGAATTGAATTCTGCTTTAACAGAAAGATGCGCCCTAGGGAGGAGAGTTATTCCACCTTACCTTTGTTGAAAATCTGTGGAGGAATATCCACAAATTAGGAAGCCCTAGTTCTCGCAGCTGCACAGTGTCTTCTTCTCAGGTTAGCTCTGATACCATGTTAGTTTTTCAACATTAAGCTAGAATTATTAGGATCTTTAACTGAGAGAATAACAAGTACAACAATCAATCACAAGAGACAATGAACACAGTGTTTTTCCTCGGGGAAACCATAAAGGAGAAAACTCCGCAGGTTCCTCAGAGATAGAATCAGCACCAAAACAGTAAAAGCCCCAAAACAGTAAGTGATCTCACGACAGCAGTAATATTCTTCTTGTCCAGCCCCAGTGTCTTCTCCTTCCTCAACTATGCGCTACACTTGAGTGTCTATGAGTTGTGTGATAAATAGAGACTCCAGTTCTTTATTTATACTAATCCCGACATGACTAAAACCCTACCAGGGTCGACCTCTACTAGGAGAGTCTAATAACCCTAGTGCCCCGGAACTGTGGGGACTTTAACCCTTAGACAATCGGAGGGTTACCCACTATGACTTGACATGACTTGTTTACATAATTGATCCTCCCGATCGGAACATTGGGGCATGCCAATATGACTCAATTACATTATAGATACATCTCGGCATAAACATCGGGTTGCAATACGTAAGATACATAGATGAATACATTCCGAAGATAAAAATACATCAACACTCCCAAGTTCATCCTCATCGGTGACATGTATGCATTTGTCCAAAAATGCTATTCCACCACACCTTGGGCATGTCCCATATATGCAAGGCCTTTGATAAAATGTGCAACCTTCTGTCCTTCTACACAAGATGCTATGGATAAACTCTGTAGATGATGTCAGTGGCAATGTAATTGAGGATTCCTGCACAAGAGTGTTATGCAAAACACACAATATATGTATATATGTGTCATAATAATAAACATACTTAATGTGATATATACAACAACATGTGTTGCGAGTTGTGTTTATTTTAACATACCATGGTTTGCATTTCTTGAAGGATCTTTGTCCCAAGTTAAGTTCATTATGTTCATGCCTAAACCTATCATATAATTTTGTTTGTGTCATGTCAAGAAAATGTTTAATGTGGGGCTCAAGATCCCTTGAACCCATTCTCAATTTTTGTACATCTTTTTGGTTGGATGAAGGTCTGCTATTGTCATGCCAAAACTCTTGCACTAGTCCCTTTACCACATCAATGAGCTTCATATCGGAGCGTGGCAACCTGTCAACAAAGGACCAGACATCTGTTTCACCAGAGGCAATTTGTTCTCTTCTAGAACAATACCTACAGACTGCTTTGATATCCAATCCTACAAGTTTGGATGTAGGCTTAAGAAGGCGAAGGGCCCTGGTGCTTTTGTTCATGATTGATTGTGACAAAACACGGAGAGATGCATTGCAATCCTTTGAATGAGATTTCTTTACAATATTACTAATGCATCTACCAAACGTATAACAACATAAGAACTTGGTTCAAAACTTTTTATCATCTTTATCCTTAAGTTTTTCCTAACAACAGTCATATACCTAGATTTTAATAACGATATAAATAATCTACATTTATCTCCATCACATTTAGAATCAAACTAGTTGACAAGTATTTGTTGAGCTTGATATGCAATAATGCATTTAGACAGCGTACCTTCAAGCGAACCAATGAGACTTTCATCGATTTGTATATCATTAGAGAGAATTTGAGGTCAAAAATGGGCCTCAAAAGGACCAAAATGTACTATAAAAATCAACCAATTACATTCTAGTAGATGACATTATCCCCCATGGTTGAGGTGGCATTGCATGAGTTAAGAATGCTTATTTTTCACATTTTCTATGGTGGATGAAAACCCATAGTTAACCAAGGTAGTGGTACAAGTACTTTTAAGTCATAAAGTGAAGTACTCACAATAAAAGTCATTTCACACTTTCTCATAAAATAATATTATTGTTATTTTCAAGTAAAGTACTCACAATTCACTTTCTCTTAAAATAATATTATTGTCATTTTCAAGTAAAGTGCTCATAATTCATAAAAATGTCTTTTGACATTTTTTTATAAAATAATATATTGTCATTTTCATGTTTTTTTAATTTTAAATTATATATTCACTCAATTTTATTTAATATCATAATGTCAAACTAATATATATATATATATATATATATATATAATCTTGTACTTTTAAAATAAATTAAATTCATGAATGATATTTATATGAAAAAAATATGTTTATGCATATAAATTAAATTCATTTTTGTTTAATTTTATTTACAAGTTCAAGACAAATAAATGTTAAAGGACAATAAATTTTTGGGAATTTACAATGAATCTTAGTCACATCATTGTAGAGTTATTTTATTAATTTTATTTATAGTCAATTTAGAAAAGTAACTCAACCATGGTTATTTATATTGTGCATAAAAAGTAGTGTAGGAGGTGAGTTGTCATATATACCTACCCCATAAAACCCCTAACTCATAATATTTTAATATATCTTATATTTTTGTAGTACATCTCTTAGGAGGCCCATTTTTGACCTCAAATTCTCTCTAATGGTTTTGGAGTTCTTCGGCCTGAAGTTGCTAATGGAGGTAGGGAGGTTGGAATTGCACCCTATACCATATCACCCGGTCGGTCTGGCATTTGAATATGAGCTTCATGTCCTTCTGTGTCTTCCTGATGGTCAGACGGTGGCAATTGGAAATCCTCTTGAGTGGTCTGAACAACATTGTCTTCTTTGAGCATACCTTCGGCATTCAATGTATCTCTAACTTCGTCACTTGTATACCCACATTCAATTAAATCTGCAAGGGTTTTAGGTGGCCTTGATTTTCACCTACATTTTACTCCTTGATTAGAGCCATGCAGTGCTCGTTCTTCTACTTATATGGTGACCGAAGACCCCTCGAGTGAATGCTTTTGTCTTTCTTGATGTGGATTGGTAGGAAGAACTGTGGAATCCTCAACAACTGGAATTGGTTGAGTATCCATAGAGAGTCTTCGATTGGTCATGTCATTTCTTTTCTTCTCTCTAATTTCCTCAAAGATTTCATTGGGTATCTGCTTCCTTGTTGAATTTCTTGCTCAATTGCATGAGTTTCCCATGACCACAATGATCAATGATATATATGGTTTCCTTTGCTAGCTCCTCAATGGGAAACTATCCAGGCTTGGTTTATTTCTTGCTCAATTGTGTCTAGATACTCAAGATAGGGGGAAGATTGGGAAGAATTTTTCCTTTGCTAGCTCCTCAATTCCAAGAAAAGCAATGGTAGAGATGCTCTATGGTGCTCCTCAATGGGAAATTCCCCAAGCTTGGTAAATATCTTGAGCAATTGTGTCTACATACTCTTGATCTAGGGGGAATATTGGGAAGAATACATTGCGTTTGCTAGCTCCTCAATTACAAGAAAAACAATGGTAGAAATGCTATATGGTGCTCCTCAATGGGAAATTATCCAAACATGGTTTCTTTCTTGCTCAATTGTGTCTACATACTCCACCACAGTGACCAAGTTAATGTTGCCTTTGTTAGCTCCTCAATTGCAAGAAACACAATGGTGGAGATGCTCTATCTGGCTCCTTTCTCAATTAATGGATTCTTTCTTGCTCAATTCATTCTTTATTTCTTGCTCCTCAAGGTATACCTATTAGATTTTTATCTTTTAAGCTAGCATTACATTAGGATATTTAACTGAGAGAATAACAAGAACATCAATCAAACACAAGAGATAATGAACACAGTGTTTATCCTCATGGAAACCATAAATGGAGAAAACCCTGCAACTTCCTTAGAGATAGAATCAACACCAAAAGTAAAACCCAAAAACATAAAGATGATCTCCTGACAGCAGCAACCTCTCTCTGATCCCAAAGTCTTCTCTCTCACTCATGCGCCCCAATGAGTGAGTGTGTGTGTGATAAATAGAGAGGACCACTCTCTATTTATATTCTTTCGTTCACTTGAAACCCACTCCAACATGTCATCCTCACTTAACAATTACTTACTAGAGCCGACATCTCTAGGAGTGTCTAATAACCCTAGTGCCCCACAACTTGTGGGGACTTTGCCTCCTTCGACCAACAAGGAGGTTTATCCTTAACACAATGGTGGGGACTATTTCCCCAAATTACAATGAATCACCTAGGGTTGACTTCTCTAGGATAGTATAATAACCCTAGGTCCCCACAACTATAGGGATTTTAACCCTTGACCAATAAGAGGGTTACCCACAATGACTTGACATGAATTTCACATTATAGAAACTTCCTAGAATAAACATCAGGGTATGACATGACTGAAATACATTACAGACACATCCTAGAATAAACATCGGGGTACAATACATAAGATATATGGATGAATACATTCTGAATTTACAAATACATCAACACTCCCTCTTAACTAGGAAGGTATTCTCTCGACACAATATATCAACACAAGTCTTCTTCTTTGTATCATCTAGATCATCATCAAGTCATATTAATCTTCAAGTCATCTTCATCTTCAAGTCATCTTTATTTTCAAGTCATCTTCATCTTTAGGTCATCTTCACATCGGATTTGGATCATCACTGGATCTGGATAATCATCACTGGATTTGGATCATCACTGGATCTGGATCATCACTGGGTCATCATCACGGGTGCTATATTTTTATTCTTCTCGTCATAAGAATTTCTACAGAGCCAGCCCTTTTTCATGCTGGATGTGCATCTACAGAGCCAGTCCTTTTTCATACTGGATGTATCATCACAGAGCTAGTCCTTTTTCATACTAGATGTGGCATCTACACAGAGCTAGTCCTTTTTCATACTAGATATGGCATCTACACAGAGCTACTCCTTTTTCATACTAGATGAGTCTTCACAGAGCTAGTCCTTTTTCATACTAGATGAGTCTTCACAGAGCTAGTCCTTTTTCATACTAGATGTGGCATCTACATAGAGCTAGTCCTTTTTCATACTAAATGAGTCTTCACAGAGCTAGTCCTTTTTCATACTAGATGTGGCATCTACACAGAGCTAGTCCTTTTTCATACTAGATGAGTCTTCACAGAGCTAGTCCTTTTTCATACTAGATGTGGCATCTACACAGAGCTAGTCCTTTTTCATACTAGATGAGTCTTCACAGAGCTAGTCCTTTTTCATACTAGATATGGCATCTACACAGAGCTAGTCCTTTTTCATACTATAGGAGTCTTCACAGAGCTAGTCCTTTTTCATACTAGATGTGGCATCTACACAGAGCTAGTCCTTTTTCATACTAGATGAGTCTTCACATAGCTAGTCCTTTTTCATACTAGATGTAGCATCTACATAGAGCTAGTCCTTTTTTATACTAGATGAGTCTTCACAGAGCTAGTCCTTTTTCATACTAGATTTGGCATCTACACAGAGCTAGTCCTTTTTCATACTAGATGTGTCTTCACAGATCCAACCCTTTTTCGTGCTGGATGTGGGACCTACACAGGGCTAGTCCTTTTTCATACTAGATGTGCCTTCACAGAGCCAGCCCTTTTTTATGCTGGATGTGGGATCATCACATACATCTGACAATGGAAGGAACCAATCCTCTCACCATGTCATAGATCTTACATCCGACAATGGAAGGAACTAATCCTCTCACCATGTCAGAATGGCACAGCACTTATATCTGACCATCGAAGGAACCAATCCTCTCAACATGTTAGAAGGGCTCATGAAATCATCACTTCCCTTTGGAGGGAACCTCGATCTGGAGAACACCAAGCTTCTCCCTGAAGTACTCAAACTTCACTTTGGCCATTTCTAGCATAGAATCACATCAAGGCTGATTACATCCAAGGATAACCTGCGAGCTTCACTGGGACCGATTACATCTGAGGACAACCTATAGGACCATTTACGTCTAAGAAACCTATGAGCTTCTCTAGTATTTATGCTCAGAAAACCTATCTCACCAGCTATGCTAGAACTCCCTCTTTCGAGAGATATTGATTTGTATCACAAATTGGAGCTTCACTACCCCTCTCTGCATCATACCAAAAAATGCAAGTCAGATCAAGCAAATCAAATAGTAGTTTTCAAAGGAAACATACTCCCTCCCAAATAGAAAGTGGCAACATCTTTTGCCTCGGCTATACTCAGTGCCATGCAGGACTCCATCCTGTCAACCAAGAGATCACACATGATCTCATACTGAAGAAGCACCCCAAAGTGCTCTTCCTATCAATGCTACTGCCCAATCTAAATCCATATAACCTTTCAGGTTAATCTTCTGATTCGTATCATACTTATAGCCATCAAGTGAACATGTCTCAATGTGTTCACAACAAAGCAAGTATCTGGTCTCGTATCCGTCAGGTACATCAAGGAACAAATCATCTGACGATACATCGTGGCATCAACCAAATCTGATGAAGCAAAACTCAATAGCTTCAGGTTCGATGCCATAGGTGTGGTCATGCAGTCTATCATCCTGAACCTCTTCAGGATCTCTACTGCATACTTCCCTCGTCCACACCTCCATGCCTAGAACGTAGTGCATTGACACATAACAGGAGCATCACTGGTCTTCCGCCTTCGACCTTGAAGCAAAGGTTGGAATCCATTTTACTCTCAATAAATCCTATAGTCATTAGTAATCTATCCATCCTTTTGTACCATGTCGAACCTCAGTATCTTCTGCAGTCACTCCCTCTGTCTTCCATACTCTATGCACTAAAACATTATGTACCGGAGTGACAAGTAGCTTCTTATGCTACTAATCTTCTATGTATCCATCTAGGATCACTGGATACCAAGATCCTCTATCTTGAACCTTTTCAAAAGTTCTTCTTGCACCCATCTGTGAGCTTGTCATCCTTTATCAACCTTGTAGCAAAGGTTCAGATCTTCATCAACTTCCTCATGTATCTGTTATCCCGTGGGTGTCTTCTAAGCTCGTACAAGGACTTGTTTCATTTGCACACATTATTCTTCCTATCATGTGTCTTCACTTGCAGTGGCTGCAAATGTCTCTTCGTAGTCTATGCCTTCTTTTCGTGAAAATCCTCATGCTACGTATCTTGCCTTGTATCCCACGATGTTTCCATATACTGCATGATGGAACAACGAACTTTCCTTCACGTATAGATACTGCATCCTAGACATCATTCTTCTTGAACTGATCTTCCCTTTGTTCTTGAAAGGTTCTTCATTAATGATGTCGCTGCATTCGTCATATAATTTTTCATTTTGAAATGTCGTCACTTGTTCTTCGGAACAAGTCTCGTCCTTCTTTGCTTGTAGCCAATTATGTATGCGATCTTTCCTACAAGTCAAATGCATTTGTATGGTTAGAAACATTTCATAAGGAATATTCATACTGGCAAATTCTTATGCATAAATATATGATCATGCAACTACTTTAGCCAATACAACATTCATCCATATCTCATGGAAACTTTTCTAGATGCCTTCCAACTCTAGCAAGACAACATTGAGATTGTGCACTAATCCAATATGTCAGTAAAGAGGTTTCATTCTATAAGTAGCAATGGAGATTTGTATAGCACCATGAGCTACTTACCCATTACATTCATATTAGTAGTATACTGTCATTAATGGAAACATTCTATCATGCATAATACATTAACTGAATATAAACAAATGCATAACAAAACAATATCATGAAATGACAATTGAATACTTATCTTTATTTTTTTCGTGGGTAGACTCCTTCTTGAGCCTTCAGCTTCATCGTCTTCTTCATTCATAATAGCATCATTTCTTATCCAAATACTAAGGTGTATAAGAGGTTTTTCAAGAGTTGAGTTCTTCATATTGCTCATCACTTGAGGGATCTTATTTGAATGGTGAGAGCTTGATCTTCAGTTGCTCCCATATTCTTTTCTCTTATTATTAGTTGAGCTTCTTCTTGTGTGTGCTCTTCCCAGAGTTTGCTGAAAGTAATCACTTCCTTATAGCACACATTCTTCAAATGAATGAATCCCATGATCCTGGGAGGCCATTCAAGGTGCCTATCACCACTTCTGCATTCTTCACTTCTTCTTTTACCGCTTCAAATTTGTTCTTTGATTCTGCATTCTAGATCTTCACATTCATATTCCGATTTATGTTCTTCCCTTCAAATAGCTTGGTCAAGGAATCAAACATCTTCATTCTCTTTAGGGAAGACACTTGTGGTATAAGGTGATCCATGATTGAATCAGCAATGATCTTCTTGGCCTTGACCAAGTTCTTCTGGTGTAAGGCTTTTAGCCTCATCTCCCTCTGAAACTGGAACCTCTCTAATCATGTAGGTGTCCAATTCATTTTCTTCAGAGAGATCAAATACTTCCATGCTTGGAAGTTGTCAACTTCACCAAGCTTATCATCAAGCTCATGTGATAGATCACTTTGAAATGAGAACCTCAAATGCAAATAGCAAAAGATTAGATCTTACCGATTTGAGGTGTCTGTCCCAGTTCCGGAGTTGGCTGATCTAGGGTTTGTTAGAGAACCCATAATTTTCAAAACTTGGAATCTTTCAGATCTGATTGGAGAAAAAGATAGATCTCTTCAAGGTGAGCTATCCAATGTACTCCTTTCCTTAAAACAGTGGAGGGAAGCTCCTGGAATAGGACGCCCTAGTTTTCCAATTTCTTCTGTAGAAATGCCAGTTACTGTTTCTATGGTATCTCCAAAATTACTACTTCTCTATCTCTAAAAATTCTCGTTGAGGTAGCCTCGCATTTCCCTATTCCAACACCATAGGTTTCATCAGAATTGGATTCACCAATTGGGACTTATGATCATTTTCTCAAGGTGACCTGTTACAGGACTGTTCAAAATAGCGAAGTTGTATGGACTACCTTGTGTCACTAGTTCATCTTCTGAGTCTGAAACTAAGAACACAGAAATTAAAGTCCATTCCCTTTCTGTAACATCTTTAGAAATTTAATTTGGACCTTTGTATCTCAAGATATACCAATTCTCCATAGGTGTCATTTTTAGGGATGAATTCTTGAAGAGGCTGGAACCCTAACTTAGAGGGATCATATCTCCCATAATATAGCGAATCTGAAGCTGAATTTTGGATACATTGTAAATCAGGATTTCATCTTTGGCCTCTGCAATATTCATATCCTGAGCCTTCGCCAATCTCAGGATATAGCGGATGTACCAAAACTTAGCAATTTTCGTATTTAGGGTTTTTCTAGCTCGAGGTCAAACTAGGGTTTGACTTTCCCAGAGTTTCACCCAACCAAAAATATTGATCTAGGTCTCTAAAATTAGATTTTGATGAGGAGAGATATCCTATGCTAGGATCACTCAAAAATTCCTCTTCTGTAGAAAGCCCTAATTTCCCGCACCGAAAACTAAAAATGCTCGAAATCTAATTCCACTTCGACAGAAAGATGCGCCCTTCAATGGAGAGTCAGCCTAGCATACTTTTTTTGATGGATTGTGGAGAGAGACCCAAAAAGTAAGAAGCCCTAGCTTCTGTAGCTGCACAATGTCTTCTTCTCAGGTTAGCTCTAATACCATGTTAGATTTTTGTCTTTTAAGCTAGCATTACATTAGGATCTTTAACTGAGAGAATAACAAGCACAACAATCAAACACAAGAGACAATGAACACAGTGTTTATCCTCAGGGAAACCATAAATGGATAAAACCTTGCAAATTCCTTAGAGATAGAATCAACACCAAAAGTAAAACCAAAAAACATAAAGATGATCTCCTGACAGCAGTAGTCTCTCTCTTTGATCCCAGAGTCTTCTCTCTCACTCATGCGCCCCAATGAGTGAGTGTGTGTGTGATAAATAGATAGGCCCACTCTCTATTTATATTCTTTAGTTCACTTGAAACCCACTCCAACATGTCGGCCTCACTTAAAAATTACTTACTAGAGCCAACATCTCTAGGAGTGTCTAATAACCCTAGTGCCCCACAACTTGTGGGGACTTTGCCTCCTCCGACCAACAAGGACGTTTATCCTTAACATAATGGTGGGGAATATTGCCTCGATTTACAATGACTAACCTAGGGTCAACTTCTCTAGGATAGTCTAATAACTTAGGGTTGAATTCTCTAGGATAGTCTTATTTTCAAGTCATCTTCATCTTCAGGTCATCTTCATCATCAGATTTGGATCATCACTAGATCTGGATCATCACTGGTCATCATCACTGGATATGGATCATCACTTGATCTGGATCATCACTAGTCATCAGACCTGGATCTGGATCATCACTCAATCTGGATCATCACTGTATCTGGATCATCATCACTGGATCTGGATCATCATCACTCGATCTGGATCATCACTTGGTCATCATCACGGGTGCTATCTCTTGATTCTTCTCGTCATAGGAAATTCTACAGAGTTAGCCTTTTTTCATGCTGGATGTGCATCTACAGAGCCAGTCCTTTTTCATACTGGATGTATCATCACAGAGCTAGTCCTTTTTCATACTAGATGTGGCATCTACATAGAGCTAGTCCTTTTTCATACTAGATGAGTATTCACAGAGCTAGTCCTTTTTCATACTAGATGTGGCATCTACACAGAGCTAGTCCTTTTTCATACTAGATGAGTCTTCACAGAGCTAGTCCTTTTTCATACTAGGTGTGGCATCTACACAGAGCTAGTCCTTTTTCATAGTAGATGATTCTTCACAGAGCTAGTCCTTTTTCATACTAGATGTGACATCTACATAGAGCTAGTCCTTTTTCATACTAGATGAGTCTTCATAGAGCTAGTCCTTTTTCATACTAGATGTGGCATCTACACAGAGCTAGTCCTTTTTCATACTAGATGAGTCTTCATAGAGCTAGTCCTTTTTCATACTAGATGTGGCATCTACACAGAGCTAGTCCTTTTTCATACTAGATGTGTCTTCACAGAGCCAGCCCTTTTTCATGCTGGATGTGGGACCTACATAGGGCTAGTCCTTTTTCATACTAGATGTGTCTTCACAGAGCCAGCCCTTTTTCATGCTGGATGTGTGATCATCACATACATCTAACAATGGAAGGAACCAATCCTCTCACCATGTCATAAATCTTACATCATTTTTAGGTTCTTTCTTGGGTACGACTAAATTTCTACTTGAAGAAGTTTGAAGGACTGCCTTTAATACGGTAAAGGTAATTTGGAATACACTAGAATTTGGTGCAAATTTGGAATGCAGTGGAATCCTAGAATGGCATTGTTTTCCAAAGAAGTTTAAAAGGTTGAACATATTTGGTCGGTTTTGTGCAGTTTAAATCATGATTTTTATTTTATATGCGGATTTAAACATATTTTGGAAATTTAAACATTGTTTTGGAGATTTTTTTTTTTATACCAGATTTCGTCAAAATTTTGGTCAAAACGATTTCAGAAAGGAGCTTCTAACTACCACATGATTTTGATTTGTAGGTTGATTTATTTTGTTGGAGTCTGGTGAATTTAAACTATAAATATATAATTTTTATTGTTTGTTGAATTTAAACTATAAATTTATAATTTCTGTTGTTTATTTAGAATTTTAAGTTTAAAATTGATTTTGACACTAAAACCCTTAGCATCCTCTATGAGAGAGACTTTGACGGGAAGGACAAGGAGTTCTAGTAACTCAAGATGGGACAATTAACCATGGATGAGCCGATCCACAAATTCAACAAATTTCTGAATTTGCTACGCTATGTGCCATACATTGGATGGTGCAGTCGATCCACTACAACCTCTATGAGGAGCTTGCATGGAGACGATTTAACCTACGATATCACCAGAAGTAGCTTTTGGACGTTGTTAACACCCAAAAATGGTTAACTACCTCATCTACCCCATTACATGGCTCATTTGTCCACTTTCCTACCATATCTCCATCAAAAACCCATAAAACCATCTGAAAGGTCACCAAAAAGCTCAAAATGCCTCCAAAAGGCTATAAAATCCTTTTTTCCTCCAAAAATATCCAAAAAGGAATAAAAATATAAAATAATGAGGAAAATGAAAAG
>LPNX010138659.1:0-24281 GCA_001517045.1 Pseudotsuga menziesii
ATCTACCAAATGCTAAGATAAATCTACGATCAAATTTTAATTCTGAGAAATTAGTCAAAAGTAAAACTCTTTTGTATGCTTTTGCTGAGGTTGGGATTAAAGGGGGTGAAATATTTTGGAACGTCTTGAAATTTTTCATGCACACTTGTCTGTCAAATGGACATTCAAATCTATTATCAAATTTCAATTATAAGAAACTGCTCAAAAGTGAAACTTCGTCATGCGTTTTCACTAGGGTTGGGCTTAAAGGTGGTCAAAATAGCTTGGAAGATTGTGAAAGTTGGCGTGCATGCTTATTTATCTAATGGGCCTCCAAATCTATGAACAAGTTTCAATTCTTAGAAGTTGGTCAAAAGCAAAACTCCATCATGCAGTTTTGTTAGGGTTTGGCTTAAAGGAGACGAAAATAACTCTGAACATCATGAAAGTTGACGTGCACTCTTATCTTCCAAATGCACATCTAAATCTATGATCAAATTTTAATTTCAAAAAAATTGTCAAGAGTGAAACTTCGTCATGCGGTTTCGCTAAGATTGGGATTACAGGGGGTGAATATAGCTCAAAACGTCGCGAAAGATTGAGTGTACGGTTATCTATCAAACGGGCATCCGAATCTATGATCAAATTTAAATTTGAGAAATTAGTATGAAGTGAAACTCTGTCGTTCATTTTCGCTAGAGTTGGGCTCGAAGGGGTCAAAATAGCTCGGACCGTTGCAAAAGTTGGCGTGCACATTTTTATATGAAACGGGCATCCAAATCTATGATGAAATTTCAACTCTGAGAATTTGGTCAAAAGTGAAAATCCGTGATTCGATTTCGCTAAGTTTTGGCTTAAAGGAGGGGAAATGACTTTGAGAAATACAACCTGTTCGGGCTTGGTTTCTCCAAGTTTCCCTAAGGTCCAAAATAGCTCAAAATCCCCTGAAAGTTTGTATGCATGGTTATCTCTCAAATGGGTACCTAAATTCACTTTCAAAGTTCAATTACAAGAAAACCGAAAAAATAACATCTCTTAGACCTTTACTTGAAAAACCTTGAATAATGACCAAAATAGCTCCGAACATCATGAAATTTAGCATGCACTCTTATCTACCAAATGCGCTGATAAATAAACGATTAAATTTTAATTTTGAGAAATTAGTCAAACGTGAAACTTTGTTGTGAGGTGTTGCTAAGGTTGGGCTTAAGGGGGTGAAAATATTTTGGAATGTCTCAAAAGTTTGCATGCACGCTTGTTCATCAAATGGGCATCCAAATTTATGATCAAATTTAAATTCTAAGAAACTATTCGAAAGTGAAACTTCGTCATGCAGTTTCGATAGGGTTGGGCTTAAAGGGCGTCAAAATAGCTCGAAACGTCATGAAAGTTGGCGTGCATGCTTGTCTATCCAATATGCATCCAAATATATGATGAGGTTTCAATTGTGAGAATTTCGTCAAAGCTGAGACTGCATCATGCAGTTTTGTTCTGGTTTGGCTTAAAGATGTCAAAAATAGCTCTTAACGTCGTGAAAGTTGGCATGCACTCTTATTTTCCAAATGTGCATTTAAATCTATGATTAAATTTTAATTCGAAGAAATTGGTTAAAAGTGAAACTCAGTCGTGCACGTTTTTATGTGTGCCTCTTAAATGGGTATCTAAATCTACTTTTAAATTTGATTTCTAAGAAATTGGAAAAAAGTGCAATATTTTAGGCCTTGGTTTGACCAAGTTTGACCAATGTTGAAAGTAGCTTGAAATTTCTCGAAAGTGTCTATGCATGGTTATCTCTCAAATGGGTACCTAAATTCTCTTTCAAATTTCGCTTACAAGAAAGTTGAAAAAATAGCATCTCTTAGACCTTTGCTTGACCAACCTTGAATAATGCCCAAAATAAATTCGAACATCGTGGAAATTGGTGTGCACTGTTATCTACCAAATGCTAAGATAAATCTACAATCAAATTTTAATTCTGAGAAATTAGTCAAAAGTGAAACTCTGTTGTATGGTTTTGTTGAGGTTGGGATTAAAGGGGGTGAAATTTTTTGGAACGTCTTGAAATTTCGCGTGCACGCTTGTCTATCAAATGGACATTCAAATCTGTGATCAAATTTCAATTATAAGAAACTGCTCAAAAGTGAAACTTCGTCATGCGTTTTCGCTAGGGTTGGGATTAAAGGTGGTCAAAATAGCTTGGAACGCTGCAAAAGTTGGCATGCATGCTTGTTTATTTAATCAGCATCCAAATCTATGAACAAGTTTCAATTCTTAGAAGTTGGTCAAAAGTGAAACTCCATCATGTGGTTTTGTTAGGGTTTGGCTTAAAGGAGTCGAAAATAACTCTGAACATCATGAAATTTGGCGTGCACTCTTATCTTGCAAATGCACATCTAAATCTATGATCAAATTTTAATTCTGAGATTTTTGTCAAGAGTGAAACTCTGTCATGCGGTTTCGCCAGGATTGCAGTTACAGGGGGTGAAAATAGCTCAAAATGTCGTGAAAGTCGGAGTGCACTGGCATCCGAATCTATGATCAAATTTCTATTCTGAGAAATTAGTCAGAAGTGAAACTCCGCTGTTCATTTTTGCTAGAGTTGGGCTCGAAGGGGTCCAAATAGCTTGGACCATTACACAAGTTGGCATGCACGTTTTTATATCAAACGGGCATCCAAATCTATGATTGAATTTCAACTTTGAGAATTTGGTCAAAAGTGAAACTTCGTCGTTCGATTTCGCTAAGGTTTGGCTTAAAGGAGGGGAAAATGGCTTTGAGAAATTGGAAACAAGTACAACCTTTTAGGGCTTTGTTTCACCAAGTTTGCCTAAATTCCAAAATAGCTCGAAATCCCCTGAAAGTTTGTATGCATGGTTATCTCTCAAATGGGTACCTAAATTCTTCTTCAAATTTTCAATTAGAAGAAAGCCGAAAAAATAACATCTCTTAGACCTTTACTTGACCAACCTTGAATAACGACCAAAATAGCTATGAACATCATGAAATCTAGCATGCACTCTGATCTACCAAATGCGCCGATAAATCTACGATTAAATTTTAATTTTGAGAAATTAATCAAACGTGAAACTTCGCTGTGCGGTTTTGCTAAGGTTAGTCTTAAAGGGGGTGAAAATATTTTGGAATGTCTCAAAAGTTTGCATGCACGCTTGTTGATCAAATTGGCATCCAAATTTATGATCAAATTTAAATTCTAAGAAACTGCTCGAAAGGGAAACTCTGTCGTGCGGTTTCAACAGGGTTGGGCTTAAATGGGGTCAAAATAGCTTGAAACGTCATGAAAGTTGGCGTCCATGCTTGTCTATCCAATATGCATCCAAACATATGATCAGGTTTAAATTCTGTAAATCTGGTCAAAGCTGAGACTGCGTCATGCAATTTTGTTAGGGTTTGGCTTAAAGATGGCGAAAATAGATCTCAACATCGTGAAAGTTGGCATGCACTCTTATTTTCCAAATGTGTATTTAAATCTATGATTAAATTTTAATTCCAAGAAATTGGTTAAAAGTGAAACTCTGTCATGCACGTTTTTATGTGTGCCTCTTAAATGGGCATCTAAATCTACTTTTAAATTTGATTTCTATGAAATTGGAAAATAGTGCAACCTTTTAGGCCTTGGTTTGACCAAGATTTTCCAAGGTCCAAAATAGTTCAAAATCCCCTGAAATTGTTTGTGCATGGTTATCTCTAAAATAAGTACCTAAATTCTCTTTCAAATTTCACTTACAAGAAAGTCAAACAAATAGCATCTCTTAGACCTTTGCTTGACCAAGCTTGAATAATGACCAAAATAAATTCGAACATCGTGGAAATTGGTGTGCACTGTTATCTACCAAATGCTAAGATAAATCTACGATCAAATTTTAATTCTGAGAAATTAGTCAAAAGTAAAACTCTTTTGTATGGTTTTGCTAAGGTTGGGATTAAAGGGGTGAAATATTTTGGAACGTCTTGAAATTTTGCATGCACGCTTGTCTGTCAAATGGACATTCAAATCTATTATCAAATTTCAATTATAAGAAACTGCTCAAAAGGGAAACTTCGTCATGCGTTTTCGCTACGGTTGGGCTTAAAGGTGGTCAAAATAGCTTGAAACATTGTGAAAGTTGGCGTGCATGCTTATTTATCTAATGGGCATCCAAATCTATGAACAAGTTTCAATTCTTAGAAGTTGGTCAAAATCAAAACTCCATCGTGCGGTTTTGTTAGGGTTTGGCTTAAAGGAGACGAAAATAACTCTGAACATCATGAAAGTTGACGTGCACTATTATCTTCCAAATGCACATCTAAATCTATGATCAAATTTTAATTTCAATAAATTTGTCAAGAGTGAAACTTCGTCATGCGGTTTCGCTAGGATTGGGATTACAGGGGGTGAAAATAGCTCAAAACGTCGCGAAAGCTTGAGTGTACGGTTATCTATCATATGGGAATCCGACTCTATGATCAAATTTAAATTTGAGAAATTAGTTAGAAGTGAAACTCTGTCGTTCATTTTCGCTAGAGTTGGGCTCGAAGGGGTCAAAATACCTCGGACCGTTGCAAAAGTTGGCGTGCACGTTTTTATATGAAACGGGCATCCAAATCTATGATCAAATT
This sequence comes from Pseudotsuga menziesii, assembly GCA_001517045.1. Classification (NCBI taxonomy): domain Eukaryota; kingdom Viridiplantae; phylum Streptophyta; class Pinopsida; order Pinales; family Pinaceae; genus Pseudotsuga; species Pseudotsuga menziesii. The sequence continues at coordinate 4,597 of LPNX010138659.1, forward strand.
TCAACTCTGAGAATTTGGTCAAAAGTGAAAATCCGTGATTCGATTTCGCTAAGTTTTGGCTTAAAGGAGGGGAAAATGGCTTTGAGAAATACAACCTTTTAGGGCTTGGTTTCACAAAGTTTGACTAAGGTCCAAAATAGCTCTAAATCCCCTGAAAGTTTGTATGCATGGTTATCTCTCAAAAGGGTACCTAAATTCTCTTTCAAATTTCAATTACAAGAAAACCGAAAAAATAACATCTCTTAGACCTTTACTTGAAAAATCTTGAATAACAACCAAAATAGCTCCGAACATCATGAAATTTAGCATGCACTCTTATCTACCAAATGCGCTGATAAATAAACGATTAAATTTTAATTCTTAGAAATTAGTCAAATGTGAAACTTTGTTGTGCGGTTTTGCTAAGGTTGGGCTTAAGGGGGTGAAATATTTTGGAATGTCTCAAACGTTTGCATGCACGCTTGTTCATCAAATGGGCATCCAAATTTATGATCAAATTTAAATTCTAAGAAACTGCTCGAAAGTGAAACTCCGTCGTGTAGTTTCGATAGGGTTGGGCTTAAAGGGGGTCAAAATAGCTCGAAACGTCACGAAAGTTGGCGTGCATGCTTGTCTATCCAATATGCATCCAAATATATGATCAAGTTTCAATTCTGAGAATTTCGTCAAAGCTGAGACTGCATCATGCAGTTTTTGTTATGGTTTGGCTTAAAGATGTCAAAAATAGCTCTCAACTTTCGTGAAAGTTGGCACGCACTGTTATTTTCCAAATGCGCATTTAAATCTATGATTAAATTTTAATTCGAAGAAATTGGTTAAAAGTGAAACTCAGTTGTGCACGTTTTTATTTGTGGCTCTTAAATGGGTATCTAAATCTACTTTTAAATTTGATTTCTAATAAATTGGAAAAAAGTGCAACATTTTAGGCCTTGGTTTGACCAAGTTTGACCAAGGTCGAAAGTAGCTCGAAATCCCCCGAAAGTGTGTATGCATGGTTATCTCTCAAATGGGTACCTAAATTCTCTTTCAAATTTCGCTTACAAGAAAGTTGGAAAAATAGCATCTCTTAGACCTTTGCTTGACCAACCTTGAATAATGACCAAAATAAATTCGAACATCGTGGAAATTGGTGTGCACTGTTATCTACCAAATACTAAGATTAATCTACAATCAAATTTTAATTCTGAGAAATTAGTCAAAAGTGAAACTCTGTTGTATGGTTTTGCTGAGGTTGGGATTAAAGGGGGTGAAATATTTTGGAACGTCTTGAAATTTCGCGTACACGCTTGTCTATCAAATGGACATTCAAATCTGTGATCAAATTTCAATTATAAGAAACTGCTCAAAAGTGAAACTTTGTCATGCATTGTCGCTAGGGTTGGGCTTAAAGGTGGTCAAAATAGCTTGGAACGCTGCAAAAGTTGGCGTGCATGCTTGTTTATTTAATGAGCATCCAAATCTATGAACGTGTTTCAATTCTTAGAAGTTGGTCAAAAGTGAAACTCCATCGTTCGGTTTTGTTAGGGATTGGCTTAAAGGAGTCGAAAATAACTCTGAACATCATGAAAGTTGGCGTGCACTCTTATATTGCAAATGCACATCTAAATCTATGATCAAATTTTAATTCTGAGATTTTTGTCAAGAGTGAAACTCCATCATGCGGTTTCGCCAGGATTGTGGTTACAGGGGGTGAAAATAGCTCAAAACGTTGTGAAATTCGAAGTGCACTGGCATCCAAATCTATGATCAAATTTTAATTCTGAGAAATTAGCCAGAAGTGAAACTCCGCTGTTCATTTTTGCTAGAGTTGGGCTCGAAGGGGTCCAAATAGCTTTGATCATTACACAAGTTGGCATGCACGTTTTTATATCAAATGGGCATCCAAATCTATGATTGAATTTCAACTCTGAGAATTTGGTTAAAAGTGAAACTTCGTCATTCGATTTCACTAAGGTTTGGCTTAAAGGAGGGGAAAATGGCTTTGAGAAATTGGAAACAAGTACAACCTTTTAGGGCTTCGTTTCACCAAGTTTGCCTAAAGTCCAAAATAGCTCGAAATCCCCTGAAAGTTTGTATGCATGGTTATCTCTCAAATGGGTACCTAAATTCTTCTTCAAATTTTCAATTACAAGAAAGCCGAAAAAATAACATCTCTTAGACCTTTACTTGACCAACCTTGAATAACGACAAAAATAGCTCTGAACATCATGAAAGTTAGCATGCACTCTCATCTACCAAATGCGCCGATAAATCTACGATTAAATTTTAATTTGGAGAAATTAGTCAAACGTGAAACTTCGTTGTGCGGTTTTCCTAAGGTTGGGCTTAAAGGGGGTGAAAATACTTTGGAATGTCTCAAAAGTTTGCATGCATGCTTGTTGATCAAATTGGCAACCAAATTTATGATCAAATTTGAATTCTAAGAAACTGGTCGAAAGGGAAACTCCGTCTTGCGGTTTCAACAGGGTTGGGATTAAAGGGGGTCAAAATAGCTTGAAACGTCGCGAAAGTTGGCGTGCATGCTTGTCTATCCAATATGCATCCAAACATATGATCAGGTTTAAATTCTGAGAATCTGGTCAAAGCTGAGACTACATCATGCAGTTTTGTTAGGGTTTGGCTTAAAGATGGCGAAAATAGCTCTCAACATCGTGAAAGTTGGCATGCACTCTTATTTTCCAAATGCGGATTTAAATCTATGATTAAATTTTAATTCCAAGAAATTGGTTAAAAGTGAAACTCCGTCATGCACGTTTTTATGTGTGCCTTTTAAATGGGCATCTAAATCTACTTTTAAATTTGATTTCTAAGAAATTGGAAAATAGTGCAACCTTTTAGGCCTTGGTTTGACCAAGATTTTCCAAGGTCCAAAATAGTTCAAAATCCCCTGAAAGTGTTTGTGCATGGTTATCTCTCAAATAAGTACCTAAATTCTCTTTCAAATTTCACTTACAAGAAAGTCAAACAAATAGCATCTCTTAGACCTTTGCTTGACCAACCTTAAATAATGACCAAAATAAATTCGAACATCGTGGAAATTGGTGTGCACTGCTATCTACCAAATGTAAGATAAATCTACGATCAAATTTTAATTCTGAGAAATTAGTCAAAAGTAAAACTCTTTTGTATGGTTTTGCTGAGGTTGGGATTAAAGGGGTTGAAATATTTTGGAACGTCTTGAAATTTTTCATGCACGATTGTCTGTCAAATGGACATTCAAATCTATTATCAAATTTCAATTATAAGAAACTACTCAAAAGTGAAACTTCGTCATGCGTTTTCGCTAGGGTTTGGCTTGAAGGTGGTCAAAATAGCTTGGAACATTATGAAAGTTGGCGTGCATGCTTATTTATCTAATGGGCCTCCAAATCTATGAACAAGTTTCAATTCTTAGAATTTGGTCAAAAGCAAAACTCCATCATGCGGTTTTGTTAGGGTTTGGCTTAAAGGAGATGAAAATAACTCTGAACATCATGAAAGTTGACGTGCACTCTTATCTTCCAAATGCACATCTAAATCTATGATCAAATTTTAATTTCAAAAAATTTGTCAAGAGTGAAACTTCGTCATGTGGTTTCTCTAAGATTGGGATTACAGGGCGTGAATATAACTCAAAACGTCGCGAAAGCTTGAGTGTACGGTTATCTATCAAACGGGCATCCGAATCTATGATCAGATTTAAATTTGAGAAATTAGTCAGAAGTGAAACTCTGTCGTTCATTTTCGCTAGAGTTGGGATCGAAGGGGTCAAAATAGCTCAGACTGTTGCAAAAGTTGGCGTGCACGTTTTTATATGAAACGGGCATCCAAATCTATGATCAAATTTCAACTCTGAGAATTTGCTCAAAAGTGAAAATCCATGATTCGATTTCGCTAAGTTTTAGCTTAAAGGAGGGAAAAATGGATTTGAGAAATACAACCTTTTAGGGCTTGGTTTCACCAAGTTTGCCTAAGGTCCAATATAGCTCGAAATCCCCTGAAAGTTTGTATGCATGGTGATCTCTCAAATGGGTACCTAAATTCTCTTTCAAATTTCAATTACAAGAAAACCGAAAAAATAACATCTCTTAGACATTTACTTGAAAAACCTTGAATAACGACCAAAATAGCTCCGAACATCATGAAATTTAGCATGCTCTCTTATCTACCAAATGCGCTGATAAATAAAAGATTAAATTTTAATTTTGAGAAATTAGTCAACGTGAAACTTCGTTGTGCGGTTTTGATAAGGTTGGGCTTAAGGGGGTGAAAATATTTTGGAATGTCTCAAAAGTTTGCATGCATGCTTGTTCATCAAATGGGCATCCAAATTTATGATCAAATTTAAATTCTGAGAAACAGCTCGAAAGTGAAACTCCGTCATGCAGTTTCGATAGCGTTGGCCTTAAAGGGGGTCAAAATAGCTCGAAACGTCACGAAAGTTGGCATGCATGCTTGTCTATCCAAAATGCATCCAAATATATGACCAGGTTTCAATTCTGAGAATTTTGTCAAAGCTGAGACTGCATCATGCAATTTTGTTATGGTTTGGCTTAAAGATGTCGAAAATAGCTCTCAAGGTCGTGATAGTTGGCACACACTCTTATTTTCCAAATGCACATTTAAATCTATGATTAAATTTTAATTCGAAGAAATTGGTTAAAAGTGAAACTCAGTCGTGCACGTTTTTATGTGTGCCTCTTAAATGGGTATCTAAATCTACTTTTAAATTTGATTTCTAAGAAATTGGAAAAAAGTGCAACATTTTAGGCCTTGGTTTGACCAAGTTTGACCAAAGTCGAAAGCAGCTCGAAATCCCCCGAAAGTGTGTATGCATGGTTATCTCTCAAATGGGTACCTAAATTCTCTTTCAAATTTCGCTTACAAGAAAGTTGAAAAAATAGCATCTCTTAGACATTTGCTTGACCAACCTTGAATAATGACCAAAATAAATTCGAACATCGTGGAAATTGGTGTGCACTGTTATCTACCAAATGCTAGGTTAAATCTACAATCAAATTTTAATTCTGAGAAATTAGTCAAAAGTGAAACTCTGTTGTATGGTTTTGCTGAGGTTGGGATTAAAGGGGGTGAAATATTTTGGAACGTCTTGAAATTTCGTGTGCACGCTTGTCTATCAAATGGACATTCAAATTTGTGATCAAATTTAAATTATAAGAAACTGCTCAAAAGTGAAACTTCGTCATGCATTGTCGCTAGGGTCGGGCTTAAAGGTGGTCAAAATAGCTTGGAACGTTGCAAAAGTTGGCGTGCATTCTTGTTTATTTAATGAGCATCCAAATCTATGAACAAGTTTCAATTCTTAGAAGTTGGTCAAAAGCGAAACTCCATCGTGCGGTTTTGTTAGGGTTTGGCTTAAAGGAGTCGAAAATAACTCTGAACATCATGAAAGTTGGTGTGCACTCTTATCTTGCAAATGAACATCTAAATCTATGATCAAATTTTAATTCTGATATTTTTGTCAAGAGTGAAACTCCGTCATGCGGTTTCACCAGGATTGTGGTTACAGGGGGTGAATATAGCTCAAAACATCGTGAAATTCGGAGTGCACTGGCATCCAAATCTATGATCAAATTTCAATTCTGAGAAATTAGTCAGAAGTGAAACTCCGCCGTTCATTTTTTCTAGAGTTGGGCTTGAATGGGTCCAAATAGCTTGGACCATTACACAAGTTGGCATGCACGTTTTTATATCAAACCGGCATCCAAATCTATGATCGAATTTCAACTCTAAGAATTTGGTCAAAAGTGAAACTTCGTCATTCGATTTCGCTAAGGTTTGGCTTAAAGGAGGGGAAAATGGATTTGAGAAATTGGAAACAAGTACAACCTTTTAGGGATTTGTTTCACCAAGTTTGCCTAAAGTCCAAAATAACTCGAAATCCCCTGAAAGTTTATATGCATGGTTATCTCTCAAATGGGTGCCTATATTCTTCTTCAAATTTTCAATTACAAGAAAGTCGAAAAAATAACATCTCTTAGACCTTTACTCTACCAACATTGAATAACGACCAAAATAGCTCTGAACATCATGAAAGTTAGGATGCACTCTCATCTACCAAATGCGCCGATAAATCTACGATTAAATTTTAATTTTGAGAAATTAGTCAAACGTGAAACTTCGTTGTGCAGTTTTGCTAAGGTTGGGCTTAAAGGGGGTGAAAATACTTTGGAATGTCTCAAACGTTTGCATGCACGCTTGTTGATCAAATTGGCATCCAAATTTATGATCAAATTTGAATTCTAAGAAACTGCTCGAAAGGGAAACTCCGTCGTGCGGTTTCAACAGGGTTGGGCTTAAAGTGGGTCAAAATAGCTTGAAACGTCGCGAAAGTTGGCGTGCATGCTTGTCTATCCAATATGCATCCAAACATATGATCAGGTTTAAATTCTGAGAATCTGGTCAAAGATGAGACTGCATCATGCATTTTTGTTAGGGTTTGGCTTAAAGATGGCGAAAATAGCTCCCAACATCGTTAAAGTTGGCGTGCACTCTTATTTTCCAAATGCGGATTTAAATCTATGATTAAATTTTAATTCCAAGAAATTGGTTAAAAGTGAAACTCCGTCATGCACGTTTTTATGTGTGCCTCTTAAATGGGCATCTAAATCTACTTTTAAATTTGATTTCTAAGAAATTGGAAAATAGTGCAACCTTTTAGGCCTTGGTTTGACCAAGATTTTCCAAGGTCCAAAATAGTTCAAAATCCCCTTAAAGTGTTTGTGCATGGTTATCTCTCAAATAAGTACCTAAATGCTCTTTCAAATTTCACTTACAAGAAAGTCAAACAAATAGCATCTCTTAGACCTTTGCTTGACCAACCTTGAATAATGACCAAAATAAATTCGAACATCGTGGAAATTGGTGTGCACTGTTATCTACCAAATGCTAAGATAAATCTACGATCAAATTTTAATTCTGAGAAATTAGTCAAAAGTAAAACTCTTTTGTATGGTTTTGCTGAGGTTGGGATTAAAGGGGGTGAAATATTTTGGAACGTCTTGAAATTTTGCATGCACGCTTGTCTGTCAAATGGACATTCAAATCTATTATCAAATTTCAATTATAAGAAACTGCTCAAAAGTGAAACTTCGTCATGCGTTTTCGCTAGGGTTGGGTTTAAAGGTGGTTAAAATAGCTTGGAACATTGTGAAAGTTGGCGTGCATGCTTATTTATCTAATGGGCCTCCAAATCTATGAACAAGTTTCAATTCTTAGAAGTTGGTCAAAATCAAAACTCCATCATGTGGTTTTGTTAGGGTTTGGCTTAAAGGAGACGAAAAATAACTCTGAACATCATGAAAGTTGACGTGCACTCTTATCTTCCAAATGCACATCTAAATCTATGATCAAATTTTAATTTCAATAAATTTGTCAAGAGTGAAACTTCGTCATGCGGTTTCGCTAAGATTGGGATTACAGGGGGTGAAAACAACTCAAAACGTCGCGAAATATTGAGTGTACGGTTGTCTATCAAACGAGCATCCAAATCTATGATTAAATTTAAATTTGAGAAATTAGTCAGAAGTGAAACTCTGTCATTCATTTTCGCCAGAGTTGGGCTCGAAGGGGTCAAAATAGCTCGGACCACTGCAAAAGTTATCGTGCACGTTTTTATATGAAACGGGCATCCAAATCTATGATCAAATTTCAACTCTGAGAATTTGGTCAAAAGTGAAAATCCATGATTCGATTTCGCTAAGTTTTGTCTTAAAGGAGGGGAAAATGGCTTTGAGAAATACAACCTTTTAGGGCTTGGTTTCACCAAGTTTGCCTAAGGTCCAAAATAGTTCGAAATCCCCTGAAAGTTTGTATGCATGGTTATCTCTCAAATGGGTACCTAAATTCTCTTTCAAATTTCAATTACAAGAAAATCGAAAAAATAACATCTCTTAGACCTTTACTTGAAAAACCTTGAATAACGACCAAAATAGCTCCGAACATCATGAAATTTAGCATGCACTCTTATCTACCAAATGCGCTGATAAATAAACGATTAAATTTTAATTTTGAGAAATTAGTCAAACGGGAAACTTCGTTGTGCGGTTTTTCTAAGGTTGGGCTTAAGGGGGTGAAAATATTTTGGAATGTCTCAAAATTTTGCATGCACGCTTGTTCATCAAATGGGCATCCAAATTTATGATCAAATTTAAATTCTAAGAAACTGCTCAAAAGTGAAACTTCGTCGTGCAGTTTCGATAGGGTTGGGATTAAAGGGGGTCAAAATAGCTCGAAACGTCACGAAAGTTGGCGTGCATGCTTGTCTATCCAATATGCATCCAAATATATGATCAGGTTTCAATTCTGAGAATTTCGTCAAAGCTGAGACTGCATCATGAAGTTTTGTTATGGTTTGGCTTAAAGATGTCGAAAATAGCTCTCAACATCGTGAAAGTTGGCATGCACTCTTATTTTCCAAATGCGTATTTAAATCTATGATTAAATTTAATTCCAAGAAATTGGTTAAAAATGAAACTCCGTCATGCACGTTTTTATGTGTGCCTCTTAAATGGGCATCTAAATCTACTTTTAAATTTGATTTCTAAGAAATTGGAAAATAGTGCAACCTTTTAGGCCTTGGTTTGACCAAGATTTTTCAAGGTCCAAAATAGTTCAAAATCCCCTGAAAGTGTTTGTGCATGGTTATCTCTCAAATAACTACCTAAATTCTCTTTCAAATTTCAGTTACAAGAAAGTCAAACAAATAGCATCTCTTAGACCTTTGCTTGACCAACCTTGAATAATGACCAAAATAAATTCGAACATCGTGGAAATTGGTGTTCACTGTTATCTACCAAATGCTAAGATAAATCTACGATCAAATTTTAATTCTGAGAAATTAGTCAAAAGTAAAACTCTTTTGTACCGTTTTGCTGAGGTTGGGATTAAAGGGGGTGAAAATATTTTGGAACGTCTCAAAAGTTTGCATGAATACTTGTTCATCAAATGGGCATCCAAATTTATGATCAAATTTAAATTCTAAGAAACTGCTCGAAAGTGAAACTCCGTCATGCAGTTTCTATAGGGTTGGGCTTAAAGGGGGTCAAAATAGCTCGAAACGTCACGGAAGTTGGCGTGCATGCTTGTCTATCCAATATGCATCCAAATATATGATCGGGTTTCAATTTTGAGAATTTCGTCAAAGCTGAGACTGCATCATGCAGTTTTGTTATGGTTTGGCTTAAAGATGTCGAAAATAGCTCTCAACGTCGTGAAAGTTGGCACGCACTCTTATTTTCCAAATGCGCATTTAAATCTATGATTAAATTTTAATTCGAAGAAATTGGTTAAAAGTGAAACTCAGTCGTGCAGGTTTTTATGCGTGCCTCTAAAATGAGTATCTAAATCTACTTTTAAATTTGATTTCTAAGAAATTGGAAAAAAGTGCAACATTTTAGGCCTTGGTTTGACCAAGTTTGACCAAGGTCAAAAGTAGCTCGAAATCCCCCGAAAGTGTGTATGCATGGTTATCTCTCAAATGGGTACCTAAATTCTCTCTCAAATTTCGCTTACAAGAAAGTCGAAAAAATAGCATCTCTTAGACCTTTGCTTGACCAACCTTGAATAATGACCAAAATAAATTCGAGCATCATGGAAAAATTGTGTTCACTGTTATCTACCAAATGCTAAGATAAATCTACGATCAAATTTTAATTCTGAGAAATTCGTCAAAAGTGAAACTCTGTTGTATGGTTTTGCTGAGGTTGGGATTAAAGGGGGTGAAATATTTTGGAACGTCTTAAAATTTCGCGTGCAGGCTTGTATATCAAATGGACATTCAAATCTGTGATCAAATTTCAATTATAAGAAACTGCTCAAAAGTGAAACTTCGTCATGCGTTTTCGCTAGGGTTGGGCTTAAAGGTGGTCAAAATAGCTTGGAACGCTGCAAAAGTTGGCGTGCATGCTTGTTAATTTAATGAGCATCCAAATCTATGAGCAAGTTTCAATTCTTAGAAGTTGGTCAAAAGCGAAACTCCATCGTGCGGTTTTGTTAGGGTTTGGCTTAAAGGAGTCGAAAATAACTCTGAACATCATGAAAGTTGGCATGCACTCTTATCTTGCAAATGCACATCTAAATCTATGATCAAATTTTAATTCTGAGATTTTGTCAAGAGGGAAACTCTGTCATGCGATTTCACCAGGATTGCGGTTACAGGGGGTGAAAATAGCTCAAAACGTCGTGAAAGTCGGAGAGCACTGGCATCCAAATCTATGATCAAATTTCAATTCTGAGAAATTAGTCAGAAGTGAAACTCCGCCGTTCATTTTTGCTAGAGTTGGGCTCGAGGGGGTCCAAATAGCTTGGACCATTACACAAGTTGGCATGCACGTTTTTATATTAAACGGGCATCCAAATCTATGATCGAATTTCAACTCTAAGAATTTGGTCAAAAGTGAAACTTCGCCATTCGATTTCGCTAAGGTTTGGCTTTGAACATTGTGAAAGTTGGCGTGCATGCTTATGGACATTCAAATCTATGATCAAGTTTCAATTCTTAGAAGTTGTTCAAAAGCAAAACTCCATCGTGTGGTTTTGTTAGGGTTTTGCTTAAAGGAGACGAAAATAACTCTGAACATCTTGAAAGTTGACGTGCACTCTTATCTTCCAAATGCACGTCTAAATCTATGCTCAAATTTCAATTTCAATAAATTTGTCAAGAGTGAAACTTCGTCATGCGGTTTTGCTAAGATTGGGATTACAGGGGGTGAAAATAGCTCAAAACGTCGCGAAAGCTTGAGTGTACGGTTATCTATCAAACGGGCATCCGAATCTATGATCAAATTTAAATTTGAGAAATTAGTTAGAAGTGAAACTCTGTCGTTCATTTTTGCTAGAGTTGGGCTCGAAGGGGTCAAAATAACTCAGACCGTTGAAAAAGTTGGTGTGCAAGTTTTTATATCATACGGGCATCCAAATCTATGATCAAATTTCAACTCTGAGAATTTGGTCAAAAGTGAAAATCCGTTATTCGATTTCGCTAAGTTTTGGCTTAAAGGAGGGGAAAATGGCATTGAGAAATTGGAAACAAATACAACCTTTTAGGGCTTGGTTTCACCAAGTTTGCCTAAGTTCCAAAATAGCTCGAAATCCCCTGAAAGTTTGTATGCATGGTTATCTCTCAAATGGGTACCTAAATTCTCTTTCAAATTTCAACTACAAGAAAACCGAAAAAATAACATCTCTTAGAACTTTACTTGAAAAACCTTGAATAACGACCAAAATAGCTCTGAACATCATGAAATTTAGCATGCACTCTTATCTACCAAATGCGCTGATAAATAAACGATTGAATTTTAATTTTGAGAAATTAGTCAAACGTGAAACTTTGTTGTGTGGTTTTGCTAAGGTTGGGCTTAAGGGGGTGAAAATATTTTGGAATGTCTCAAAAGTTTGCATGCATGCTTGTTCATCAAATGGGCATCCAAATTTATGATCAAATTTAAATTCTAAGAAACTGCTCGAAAGTGAAACTCCGTCGTGCAGTTTCGATAGGGTTGGGCTCAAAGGGGCTCAAAATAGCTCGAAACTTCATGAAAGTTGGCATGAATGCTTGTCTATCCAATATGCATCCAAATATATGATCAGGTTTCAATTCTGAGAATTTCCTCAAAGCTAAGACTGCATCATGCAATTTTGTTATGGTTTGGTTTAAAGATGTCGAAAATAGCTCTCAACATCGTGAAAGTTGGCGCGCACTCTTATTTTGCAAATGCGCATTTAAATCTATGATTAAATTTCAATTCGAAGAAATTGGTTAAAAGTGAAACTCAGTCTTGCACGTTTTTATGTGTGCCTCTTAAATGGGTATCTAAATCTACTTTTAAATTTGATTTCCAAGAAATTGGAAAAAAGTGCAACATTTTTGGCCTTGGTTTGACCAAGTTTGACCAAGGTCGAAAGTAGCTCAAAATCCCCCGAAAGTGGGTATGCATGGTTATCTCTCAAATGGGTACCTAAATTCTCTTTCAAATTTCGCTTACAAGAAAGTTGAAAAAATAGCATCTCTTAGACCTTTGATAGACCAACCTTGAATAATGACCAAAATAAATTCGAACATCGTGGAAATTGGTGTGCACTGTTATCTACCAAATGCTAAGATAAATCTACAATCAAATTTTAATTATGAGAAATTAGTCAAAAGTGAAACTCTGTTGTATGGTTTTGCTGAGGTTGGGATTAAAGGGGGTGAAATATTTTGGAACATCACGAAATTTAGCGTGCACGCTTGTCTATCAAATGGACATTCAAATCTATGATCAAATTTCAATTATAAGAAACTCCTCAAAAGTGAAACTGCGCCATGCGTTTTCGCTAGGGTTGGGCTTAAAGGTGGTCAAAATAGCTTGGAACGTTGCAAAAGTTGGCGTGCATGATTTTTTATTTAATGATCATCCAAATCTATGAACAAGTTTCAATTCTTAGAAGTTGGTCAAAAGCGAAACTCCATCGTGCGGTTTTGTTAGGATTTGGCTTAAAGGAGTCGAAAATAACTCTGAACATCATGAAAGTTGACGTGCACCCTTATCTTGCAAATGCACATCTAAATCTATGATAAAATTTTAATTCTGAGATTTTTATCAAGAGTGAAACTCCGTCATCCGGTTTCACCAGGATTGCGGTTACAGGGGTGAAAATAGCTCAAAACGTCGTGAAAGTCGGAGTGCACTGGAATCCAAATCTATGATCAAATTTCAATTCTGAGAAATTAGTCAGAAGTGAAACTCCGCCGTTCATGTTTGCTAGAGTTGGGCTCGAAGGGGTCCAAATAGCTTGGACCATTACACAAGTTGGCATGCACATATTTATATCAAACGGGCATCCAAATCTATGATCAAATTTAAACTCTGAGAATTTGGTCAAAAGTGAAACTTCGTTATTCAATTTCGCTAAGGTTTGGCTTAAAGGAGGGGAAAATGGCTTTGAGAAATTGGAAACAAATACAACCTTTTAGGGCTTCGTTTCACCAAGTTTTCCCAAAGTCCAAAATAGCTCGAAATCCCCTGAAAATTTGTATGGATGGTTATCTCTCAAATGGGTACCTAAATTCTTCTTCAAATTTCAATTACAAGAAAGCCGAAAAAATAACATCTCTTAGACCTTTACTTGACCAACTTTGAATAACGACCAAAATAGCTCTGAACATCATGAAAGTTAGCATGCACTCTCATCTACCAAATGCGCCGATAAATCTATTATTAAATTTTAATTTTGAGAAATTAGTCAAACGTGAAACTTCGTTGTGCGGTTTTTCTAAGGTTGGGCTTAAAGGGGGTGAAAATATTTTGGAATGTCTCAAAAATTTGATTGCACACTTGTTGATCAAATTGGCATCCAAATTTATGATCAAATTTAAATTCTAAGAAACTGCTCGAAAGGGAAACTCCGTCGTGCGGTTTCAACAGGGTTCGGCTTAAAGGGGGTCAAAATAGCTTGAAACATTGTGAAAGTTGGCGTGCATGCTTGTCTATCCAATATGCATCCAAAGATATGATCAGGTTTAAATTCTGAGAATCTGGTCAAAGCTGAGACTGCATCATGCAGTTTTGTTAGGGTTTGGCTTAAAGATGGCGAAAATAGCTCTCAACATCGTGAAAGTTGGCATGCACTCTTATTTTCCAAATGCGGATTTAAATCTATGATTAAATTTATATTCCAAGAAATTGGTTAAAAGTGAAACTCCGTCATGCACGTTTTTATGTGTGCCTCTTAAATGGGCATCTAAATCTACTTTTAAATTTGATTTCTAAGAAATTGGAAAATAGTGCAACCTTTTAGCCCTTGGTTTGACCAAGATTTTCCAAGGTCCAAAATAGTTCAAAATCCCCTAAAAGTGTTTGTGCATGGTTATCTCTCAAATAAGTACCTAAATTCTCTTTCAAATTTCACTTGCAAGAAAGTCAAACAAATAGCATCTCTTTGCTTGACCAACCTTGAATAATGACCAAAATAAATTCGAACATCGTGGAAATTGGTGTGCACTGTTATCTACCAAATGCTAAGATAAATCTACGATCAAATTTTAACTCCGAGAAATTAGTCAAAAGTAAAACTCTTTTGTATGGTTTTGCTGAGGTTGGGATTAAAGGGGGTGAAATATTTTGGAATGTCTTGAAATTTTTAATGCACGCTTGTCTATCAAATGGACATTCAAATCTATTATCAAATTTCAATTATAAGAAACTGCTCAAAAGTGAAACTTCGTCATGCGTTTTCGCTAGGGTTGGGCTTAAAGGTGGTCAAAATAGCTTGGAACATTGTGAAAGTTGGCGTGCATGCTTATTTATCTAATGGGCATCCAAATCTATGATCAAGTTTCAATTCTTAGAAGTTGGTCAACAACAAAACTCCATCGTGCGGTTTTGTTAGGGTTTGGCTTAAAGGAGACGAAAATAACTCTGAACATCATGAACGTTGACTTGCACTCTTATCTTCGAAATGCACATCTAAATCTATGATCAAATTTTAATTTCAATAAATTTTTCAAGAGTGAAACTTCATCATGCGGTTTCGCTAAGATTGGGATTACAGGGGGTGAAAATAGCTCAAAACGTCGCGAAAGCTTGAGTGTACGATTATCTATCAAACAGGCATCCGAATCAATGATCAAATTTAAATTTGAGAAATTAGTTAGAAGTGAAACTCTCTCGTTCATTTTCGCTAGAGTTGGGCTCGAAGGGGTCAAAATAGCTCGGACCGTTGCAAAAGCTCGCGTGCACATTTTTATATGAAACGGGCATCCAAATCTATGATCAAATTTCAACTCTGAGAATTTGGTCAAAAGTGAAAATCCGTGATTCGATTTCGCTAAGTTTTGGCTTAAAGGAGGGGAAAATGGCTTTGAGAAATTGGAAACAAATACAAACTTTTAGGGCTTGGTTTCACCAAGTTTTCCTAAGCTCCAAAATAGCTCGAAATCCCCAGAAGGTTTGTATGCATGGTTATCTCTCAAATGGGTACCTAAATTCTCTTTCAAATTTCAATTACAAGAAAACCGAAAAAATAACATCTCTTAGACCTTTACTTGAAAAACCTTGAATAACGACCAAAATAGCTCCGAACATCATGAAATTAAGCATGCACTCTTATCTACCAAATGCGCTGATAAATAAACAATTAAATTTTAATTTTGAGAAATTAGTTAAACGTGAAACTTCGTTGTGTGGTTTTGCTAAGGTTGGGTTTAAGGGGGTGAAAATATTTTGGAATGTCTCAAAAGTTTGCATCCACGCTTGTTCATCAAATGGGCATCGAAATTTATGATTAAATTTAAATTCTAAGAAACTGCTCGAAAGTGAAACTTCGTCGTGCAGTTTCGATAGGGTTGGGCTTAAAGGGGGTCAAAATAGCTCGAAACGTCACGAAAGTTGGCGTGCATGCTTGTATATCCAATATGCATCCAAATATATGACCAGGTTTCAATTCTAAGAATTTTGTCGAAGATGAGATTGCATCATGCAGTTTTGTTATGGTTTGGCTTAAAGATGTCGAAAATAGCTCTCAACATCGTGAAAGTTGGCACGCACTCTTATTTTCCAAATGCACGTTTAAATCTATGATTAAATTTTAATTCGAAGAAATTGGTTAAAAGTGAAACTCAGTCATGCACATTTTTATGGGTGCCTCTTAAATGCGTATCTAAATCTACTTTTAAATTTGATTTCTAAGAAATTGGAAAAAAGTGCAACACTTTAGGCCTTGGTTTGACCAAGGTCGAAAGTAGCTCGAAATCCCCCGAAAGTGTGTATGCATGGTTATCTCTCAAATGGATACCTAAATTCTCTTTCAAATTTCGCTTACAAGAAAGTTGAAAAAATAGCATCTCTTACACCTTTGCTTGACCAACCTTGAATAATGACCAAAATAAATTCGAACATCGTGGAAATTGGTGTGCACTGTTATCTACCAAATGCTAAGATAAATCTATGATGAAATTTTAATTCTCAGAAATTACTCAAAAGTAAAACTCTTTTGTATGGTTTTGTTGAGGTTGGGATTAAAGGGGGTGAAATATTTTGGAAATTATTGAAATTTTGCATGCACGCTTGTCTATCAAATGGACGTTCAAATCTATTATCAATTTTCAATTATAAGAAACTGCTCAAAAGTGAAACTTCGTCATGCGTTTTCGCTAGGGTTGGGCTTAAAGTTGGTCAAAATAGCTTGGAACATTGTGAAAGTTGACGTGCATGCTTATTTATCTAATGGGCATCCAAATCTATGATCAAGTTTCAATTCTTAGAAGTTGGTCAAAAGCAAAACTCCATCGTGCGGTTTTGTTAGGGTTTGGCTTAAAGGAGAAAAAAATAACTTTGAAGATCATGAAAGTTGACGTGCACTCTTATCTTCCAAATGCACATCTAAATCTATGATCAAATTTTAATTTCAATAAATTTGTCAAGAGTGAAACTTCGTCATGTAGTTTTGCTATGATTGCGATTACAGGGGGTGAAAATAGCTCAAGACGTCGTGAAAGCATGAGTGTACGGTTATATATCAAATGAGCATCTGAATCTATGATCAAATTTAAATTTGAGAAATTAGTCAGAAGTGAAACTCTGTCGTTCATTTTCGCTAGAGTTGGGTTCGAAGGGGGAAAATAGCTCGGACCGTTGCAAAAGTTGGTGTGCACATTTTTATATGAAACGGGCATCCAAATCTATGATCAAATTTCAACTCTGAGAATTTGGTCAAAAGTGAAAATCCGTGATTCGATTTCGCTAAGTTTTGGCTTAAAGGAGGGGAAAATGGCTTTGAGAAATTGGAAACAAATACAACCTTTTAGGGCTTGGTTTCACCAAGTTTGCCTAAGCTCCAAAATAGCTCGAAATCCCTTGAAAGTTTGTATGCATGGTTATCTCTCAAATGGGTACCTAAATTCTCTTTCAAATTTCAATTACAAGAAAACCGAAAAAATAACATCTCTTAGACCTTTACTTGAAAAACCTTGAATAACGACCAAAATAGCTCCGAACATCATGAAATTTAGCATGCACTCTTATCTACCAAATGCGTTGATAAATAAACGATTAAATTTTAATTTTGAGAAATTAGTCAAACGTGAAACTTCGTTGTGCGGTTTTGCTAAGGTTGGGCTTAAGGGGGTGAAAATATTTTGGAATGTCTCAAAAGTTTGCATGCACACTTGTTCATCAAATGGGCATCGAAATTTATGATCAAATTTAAATTCTAAGAAATTGCTCGAAAGTGAAACTCCGTCGTGTGGTTTCGATAGGGTTGGGCTTAAAGGGGGTCAAAATAGCTCGAAACGTCACAAAAGTTGGCGTGCATGCTTGTCTATCCAATATGCATCCAAATATATGATCAGGTTTCAATTCTGAGAATTTCGTCAAAGCTGAGACTGCATCATGTAGTTTTGTTATGGTTTGGCTTAAAGATGTCGAAAATAGCTCTCAACGTCGTGAAAGTTGGCACGCACTCTTATTTTCCAAATGCGCATTTAAATCTATGATTAAATTTTAATTCCAAGAAATTGGTTAAAAGTGAAACTTAGTCGTGCACGTTTTTATATGTGCCTCTTAAATGGGTATCTAAATCTACTTTTAAATTTGATTTCTAAGAAATTGGAAAAAAGTGCAACATTTTATGCCTTGTTTTCACCAAGTTTGACCAAGGTCGAAAGTAACTCGCAATGCCCCGAAATTGTGTATGCATCGTTATCTCTCAAATGGGTACCTAAATTCTCTTTCAAATTTCGATTACAAGAAAGTTGAAAAAATAGCATCTCTTAGACCTTTGCTTGACAAACCTTGAATAATGACCAAAATAAATTCGAACATCGTGGAAATTGGTGTGCACTGTTATATACCAAATGCTAAGATAAATCTACAATCAAATTTTAATTCTGAGAAATCAGTCAAAAGTGAAACTCTGTTGTATGGTTTTGCTAAGGTTGGGATTAAAGGGGGTGAAATATTTTGGAACGTCTCGAAATTTCACGTGCATGCTTGTCTATCAAATGGACACTCAAATCTATGATCAAATTTCAATTATAAGAAACTGCTCAAAAGTGAAACTTCGTCATGTGTTTTCGCTAGGGTTGGGATTAAAGGTGGTCAAAATAGCTTGGAACGTTGCAAAAGTTGACGTACATTCTTGTTTATTTAATGAGCATCCAAATCTATCAACAATTTTCAATTCTTAGAAGTTGGTGAAAAGCGAAACTCCATCGTGCAGTTTTGTTAGGGTTTGGCTTAAAGGAGTCGAAAATAACTCTGAATATCATGAAAGTTGGCGTGCACTCTTATCTTGCAAATGCACATCTAAATCTATGATCAAATTTTAATTCTGAGATTTTTGTCAAGAGTGAAACTCTGTCATGCTGTTTCACCAGGATTGCGGTTACAGAGGGTGAAAATAGCTCAAAACGTCGTGAAAGTCGGAGTGCACTCGCATCCAAATCTATGATCAAATTTCAATTCTGAGAAATTAGTCAGAAGTGAAACTTCGACGTTCATTTTTGCTAGAGTTGGGCTCGAAGGGGTCCAAATAGCTTTGAACATTACACAAGTTGGCATGCACATTTTTATATCAAACGGGCATCCAAATTTATGATCAAATTTCAACTCTGAGAATTTGGTCAAAAGTGAAACTTCACCATTCGATTGCGCTAAGGTTTGGCTTAAAGGAGGGGAAAATGGATTTGAGAAATTGGAAACAAATACAACCTTTTAGGGCTTCGTTGCACTAAGTTTGCCTGAAGTCCAAAATAGCTCGAAATCCCCTGAAAGTTTGTATGCATGGTTATCTCTCAAATGGGTACCTAAATTCTTCTTCAAATTTCAATTACAAGAAAGCCAAAAAAATAACATCTCTTAGAACTTTACTTGACCAACCTTGAATAACGACCAAAATAGCTCTGAACATCATGAAAGTTAGCATGCACTCTCATCTACCAAATGCGTCGATAAATCTACGATTAAATTTTAATTTTGAGAAATTAGTCAAAGGTGAAACTTCGTTGTGCAGTTTTGCTAAGGTTGGGCTTGATGGGGGTGAAAATATTTTGGAATGTCTCAAAAGTTTGCATGCACGCTTGTTGATCAAATTGGCATCCAAATTTATGATCAAATTTAAATTCTAAGAAATTGCTCGAAAGGGAAACTCCATCGTGCGGTTTCAACAGGGTTGGGGCTAAAGCGGTTCAAAATAGCTTGAAACGTCACGGAAGTTGGCGTGCATGCTTGTCTATCCAATATGCATCCAAACATATGATCACGTTTAAATTCTGAGAATCTGGTCAAAGCTGAGACTGCATCATGCAGTTTTATTAGGGTTTGGCTTGAAGATGGCGAAAATAGCTCTCAACATCGTGAAAGTTGGCACACACTCTTATTTTCCAAGTGCGGATTTAAATCTATGATTAAATTTTGATTCCAAGAAATTGGTTAAAAGTGAAACTCCCTCATGCACATTTTTATGTGTGCCTCTTAAAATAGTGCAACCTTTTAGGCCTTGGTTTGACCAAGATTTTCCAAGTTCCAAAATAGTTCAAAATCCCCTGAAAGTGTTCGTGCATGGTCATCTCTCAAATAAGTACCTAAATTCTCTTTCAAATTTCAGTTACAAGAAAGTCAAACAAATAGCATCTCTTAGACCTTTGCTTGACCAACCTTGAATAATGACCAAAATAAATTCGAACATCGTGGAAATTGGTGTGCACT
>LPNX010138659.1:24526-60704 GCA_001517045.1 Pseudotsuga menziesii
TAATGGGAATCCAAATCTATGATCAAGTTTCAATTCTTAGAAGTTGGTCAATAGCAAAACTTCATCGTGTGGTTTTTTTAGGGTTTGGCTTAAAGGAGATGAAAATAACTCTGAACATCATGAAAGTTGACATGCACTCTTATCTTCCAAATGCACATCTACATCTATGATCAAATTTTAATTTCAATAAATTTGTCAAGAGTGAAACTTCGTCATGCGGTTTCGCTAAGATTGGGATTACAAGGGGTGAAAATAGCTCAAAACGTCGCGAAATCTTGACTATACGGTTATCTATCAAACGGGCATCTGAATCTATGATCAAATTTAAATTTGAGAAATTAGTCAGAAGTGAAACTCTGTCATTCATTTTCGCTAAAGTTGGGCTCAAAGGGGTCAAAATAGCTCGGAACGTTGCAAAGGTTGGCGTGCCCTTTTTTATATGAAACAGGCATCCAAATCTATGATCAAATTTCAACTCTGAGAATTTGGTCAAAAGTGAAAATCCGTGATTCGATTTCGCTAAGTTTTGGCTTAAAGGAGGGGAAAATGGCTTTGAGAAATTGGAAACAAATACAACCTTTTAGGGCTTGGTTTCACCAAGTTTGCCTAAGCTCCAAAATAGCTTGAAATCCCCTGAATGTTTGTATGCATGGTTATCTCTCTAATGGGTACCTAAATTCTCTTTCAAATTTCAATTACAATAAAACCGAACAAATAACATCTCTTAGACCCTTACTTGAAAAACCTTGAATAACGACCAAAATAGCTCCGAACATCATGAAATTTAGCATGCACTCTTATCTACCAAATGCGCTGATAAATAAACGATTAAATTTTAATTTTGAGAAATTAGTCAAACGTGAAACTTCGTTGTGTGGTTTTGCTAAGGTTGGGCTTAAGGGGGTGAAAATATTTTGGAATGTCTCAAAATTTTGCATGCACGCTTGTTCATCAAATGGGCATCCAAATTTATGATCAAATTTAAATTCTAAGAAACTGCTCGAAAGTGAAACTCCGTCGTGCAGTTTCGATAGGGTTGGGCTTAAAGGGGGTCAAAATAGCTCAAAACGTCACGAAAGTTCGCGTGCATGCTTGTCTATCCAATATGCATCCAAATATATGATCATGTTTCAATTCTGAGAATTTCGTCAAAGTTGAGACTCCATCATGCAGTTTTGTTATGGTTTGGCTTAAAGATGTCGAAAATAGCTCTCAACATCGTGAAAGTTGGCACGCACTCTTATTTTCCAAATGCGCATTTAAATCTATGATTAAATTTTAATTCGAAGAAATTGGTTAAAAGTGAAACTCAGTCGTGCACGTTTTTATGTGTACCTCTTAAATGGGTATCTAAATCTACTTTTAAATTTGATTTCTAAGAAATTGGAAAAAAGTGCAACATTTTAGGCCTTGGTTTGGCCAAGGTCAAATGTAGCTCAAAATCCCCCGAAAGTGTGTATGCATGGTTATCTCTCAAATGGGTACCTAAATTCTCTTTCAAATTTCGCTTACAAGAAAGTTGAAAAAATAGCATCTCTTATACCTTTGCTTGACCAACCTTGAATAATGACCAAAATAAATTCGAACATCGTGGAAATTGGTGTGCACTGTTACCTACCAAATGCTAAGATAAATCTATAGTCAAATTTTAAATCTGAGAAATTAGTCAAAAGTGAAACTCTGTTGTATGGTTTTGCTGAGGTTGGGATTGAAGGGGGTGAAATATTTTGGAACGTCTCAAAATTTTGTGTGCACGCTTGTCTATCAAATGGACATTCAAATCTATGATCAAATTTCAATTATAAGAAACTGCTCAAAAGTGAAACTTTGTCATGCGTTTTTGCTAGGGTTGGGCTTAAAGGTGGTGAAAATAGCTTGGAACGTTGCAAAAGTTGGCGTGCATGCTTGTTTATTTAATGAGCATCCAAATCTATGAACAAGTTTCAATTCTTAGAAGTTGGTCAAAATTGAAACTCCATCTTGCGGTTTTGTTAGGGTTTGGGTTAAAGGAGACGAAAATAACTCTGAACATCATGAAAGTTGGCTTGCACTCTTATCTTCCAAATGCACATCTAAATCTATGATCAAATTTTAATTTCAATAAATTTGTCAAGAGTGAAACTTCGTCATGCGGTTTCGCTAAGATTGGGATTACAGGGGGTGAAAATAGTTCAAGACATCGTGAAAGCTTGAGTGTACGTTTATCTATCAAACGGGCATCCGAATCTATGATCAAATTTAAATTTGATAAATTAGTCAGAAGTGAAACTCTGTCGTTGATTTTCGCTAGAGTTGGGCTCGAAGGGGTCAAAATAGCTCGAACTGTTGCAAAAGTTGGCGTGCACATTTTTATATGAAACGGGCATCCAAATCTATGATCAAATTTCAACTCTGAGAATTTGGTCAAAAGTGAAAATCCGTGATTCAATTTCGCTAAGTTTTGGCTTAAAGGAGGGGGAAATGGCTCTGAGAAATTGGAAACAAATACAACCTTTTAGGGCTTGGTTTCACCAAGTTTGCCTAAGCTCCAAAATAGCTTGAAATCCCCTGAACGTTTGTATGCATGGTTATCTCTCAAATGGGTACCTAAATTATCTTTCAAATTTCAATTACAAGAAAACCGAAAAAATAACATCTCTTAGACCTTTACTTGAAAAACCTTGAATAACGACCAAGATAGCTCCGAACATCATGAAATTTAGCATGCACTCTTATCTACCAAATGCGCTGATAAATCTACAATCAAATTTTAATTCTGAGAAATCAGTCAAAAGTGAAACTCTATTGTATGGTTTTGCTAAGGTTAGGATTAAAGGGGGTGAAATATTTTCGAACGTCTCGAAATTTTTTGTGCATGCTTGTCTATCAAATGGACATTCAAATCTATGATCAAATTTCAATTATAAGAAACTGCTCAAAAGTGAAACTTCGTCATGCGTTTTCGCTAGGGTTGGGCTTAAAGGTGGTTAAAATAGCTTGGAACCTTGTAAAAGTTGGCGTACATGCTTGTTTATTTAATGAGCATCCAAATCTATGAACAAGTTTCAATTCTTAGAAGTTGGTCAAAAGCAAAACTCCATCGTGCGGTTTTGTTAGGGTTTGGCTTAAAGGAGTCGAAAATAACTCTGAACATCATGAAAGTTGGCGTGCACTCTTATCTTGCAAATGCACATCTAAATCTATGATAAAATTTTAATTCTGATATTTTTGTCAAGAGTGAAACTCCATCATGCGGTTTTGCCAGGATTGCGGTTACATGGGGTGAAAATAGCTCAAAACGTCGTGAAAGTCGGAGTGCATGGGCATCCAAATCTATGATCAAATTTCAATTCTGAGAAATTAGTCAGAAGTGAAACTTCGCCGTTCATTTTTGCTAGAGTTGGGCTCGAAGGGGTCCAAATAGCTTGGACCATTACACAAGTTGGCATGCACGTTTTTATATCAAACGGGCATCCAAATCTATGATCAAATTTCAACTCTGAGAATTTGGTCAAAAGTGAAACTTCGCCATTCGATTTCGCTAAGGTTTGTCTTAAAAGGAGGGGAAAATGGCTTTGAGAAATTGGAAACAAGTACAACCTTTAGGGCTTCGTTTCACCAAGTTTTCTTGAAGTCAAAAATAGCTTGAAATCCCCTGAAAGTTTGTATGCATGGTTATCTCTCAAATGGGTACCTAATTCTTCTTCAAATTTCAATTACAAGAAAGCCGAAAAAATAAAATCTCTTAGACCTTTACTTGACCAACCTTGAATAACGACCAAAATAGCTCTGAACATCATGAAAGTTGGCATGCACTCTCATCTACCAAATGCGCCGATAAATCCACGATTAAATTTTAATTTTGAGAAATTAGTCAAACGTGAAAATTCGTTGTGCGGTTTTGCTAAGGTTGGGCTGAAGGGGGTTGAAAATATTTTGGAATGTCTCAAAAGTTTGCATGCATGCTTGTTGATCAAATTGGCATCCAAATTTATGATCAAATTTAAATTCTAAGAAACTGCTCGAAAGGGAAACTCCGTCGTGCGGTTTCAATAGGGTTGGGCTTAAAGGGGGTCAAAATAGCTTGAAACGTCGCAAAAATTGGCGTGCATGCTTGTCTATCCAATATGCATCCAAACATATGATCAGGTTTAAATTCTGAGAATCTGGTCAAAGTTGAGACTGCATCATGCAGTTTTGTTAGGGTTTGGCTTAAAGATGGTGAAAATAGCTCTCAACATCATGAAAGTTGGCATGCACTCTTATTTTCTAAATGCGGATTTAAATCTATGATTAAATTTTAATTCCAAGAAATTGTTTAAAAGTGAAACTCCGTCATGCACATTTTTATGTGTGCCTCTTAAAAGGGCATCTAAATCTACTTTTAAATTTGATTTCTAAGAAATTCCAAAATAGTGCAACCTTTTAGGCCTTGGTTTGACCAAGATTTTCCATGGTCCAAAATAGTTCAAAATCCCCTGAAAGTGTTTGTGCATGGTTATCTCTCAAATAAGTACCTAAATTCTCTTTCAAATTTCAGTTACAAGAAAGTCAAACAAATAGAATCTCTTAGACCTTTGCTTGACCAACCTTGAATAATGACCAAAATAAATTTGAACATCGTGGAAATTGGTGTGCACTGTTATCTACCAAATGCTAAGATAAATCTACGATCAAATTTTAATTCTGTGAAATTAGTCAAAAGTAAAACTCTTTTGTATGGTTTTGCTGAGGTTGGGATTAAAGGGGGTGAAATATTTTGGAACGTCTTGAAATTTTGCATGCATGCTTGTCTATCAAATGGATATTCAAATATATTATCAAATTTCAATTATAAGAAACTGCTCAAAAGTAAAACTTCGTCATGCGTTTTCGCTAGGGTTGGGCTTAAAGGTGGTCAAAATAGCTTGGAACGTTGTGAAAGTTGGCATGCATGTTTATTTATCTAATGGGAATCCAAATCTAAGATCAAGTTTCAATTCTTAGAAGTTGGTCAAAAGCAAAACTCCATCGTGCGGTTTTGTTAGGGTTTGGCTTAAAGATGTTGAAAATAGGTCTCAACATCGTGAAAGTTGGCACGCACTCTTATTTTCCAAATGCGCATTTAAATCTGAAAGTTTGTATGCATGGTTATCTCTCAAATGGGTACCTAAATTATCTTTCAAATTTGAATTACAAGAAAACCAAAAAAATAACATCTCTTAGACCTTTACTTGAAAAACCTTGAATAACGACCAAAATAGCTCCGAACATCATGAAATTTAGCATGCACTCTTATCTACCAAATGCGGTGATAAATAAAGGATTAAATTTTAATTTTGAGAAATTAGTCAAACGTGAAACTTCGTTGTGCGGTTTTGCTAAGGTTGGGCTTAAGGGGGTGAAAATATTTTGGAATGTCTCAAAAGTTTGCATGCATGGTTGTTCATCAAATGCGCATCGAAATTTATGATCAAATTTAAATTCTAAGAAACTGCTCGAAAGTGAAACTCCGTCGTGCAGTTTCGATAGGGTTGGGCTTAAAGGGGGTCAAAATAGCTCGAAACGTCATGAAAGTTGGCGTGCATGCTTGTCTATCCAATATGCATCCAAATATATGATCAGGTTTCAATTCTGAGAATTTTGTCAAAGCTAAGACTGCATCATGCAGTTTTGTTATGGTTTGGATTTAAGATGTCAAAAATAGGTCTCAACATCGTGAAAGTTGGCACGCACTCTTATTTTCCAAATGCGCATTTAAATCTATGATTAAATTCTAATTCGAAGAAATTGGTTAAAAGTGAAACTCAGTCGTGCACGTTTTTATGTGTGCCTCTTAAATGGCTATCTAAATCTACTTTTAAATTTGATCTCTAAGAAATTGGAAAAAAGTGCAACATTTTATGCCTTGGCTTGACCAAGTTTGTCAAGGTCGAAAGTAGCTCGAAATCCCCTGAAAGTGTGTATGCATGGTTATCTCTCAAATGGGTACCTAAATTCTCTTTCAAATTTTGCTTACAAGAAAGTTGAAAAAATAGCATCTCTTAGACCTTTGCTTGACCAACCTTGAATAATGACCAAAATAAATTCGAACATCGTGGAAATTGGTGTGCACTGTTATCTACCAAATGCTAAGATAAATCTACAATCAAATTTTAATTCTAAGAAATTAGTCAAAAATGAAACTCTGTTCTATGGTTTTGCTGAGGTTGGGATTAAAGGGGGTGAAATATTATGGAACGTCTCGAAATTTCACGTGCACGCTTGTCTATCAAATGGACATTCAAATCTATGATCAAATTTCAATTATAAGAAACTGCTCAAAAGTGAAACTTCGTCATGCGTTTTCGCTAGGGTTGGGCTTAGAGTTGGTCAAAATAGCTTGGAACGTTGCAAAAGTTGGCGTGCATGCTTGTTTATTTAATGAGCATCCAAATCTATGAACAAGTTTCAATTCTTAGAAGTTGGTCAAAAGCGAAACTCCATCATGCGGTTTTGTTAGGGTTTGGCTTAAAGGAGTCGAAAATAACTCTTCACATCATGAAAGTTGGCGTGCACTCTTATCTTGCAAATGCACATCTAAATCTATGATCAAATTTTAATTATAAGATTTTTGTCAAGAGTGAAACTCCGTCATGCGGTTTCGCCAGGATTGCGGTTACAGGGGGTGAAAATAGCACAAAACGTCGTGAAAGTCGGAGTGCACTGGCGTCCAAATCTATGATCAAATTTCAATTCTGAGAAATTAGTCAGAAGTGAAACTCCGCCGTTCATTTTTGCTAGATTTCGGCTCGAAGGGGTCCAAATAGCTTGGACCATTACACAAGTTGGCATGCACGTTTTTATATCAAACGGGCATCCAAATCTATGATCAAATTTCAGCTCTGAGAATTTGGTCAAAAGTGAAACTTCGCCATTCGATTTCGCTAAGGTTTGGCTTAAAGGAGGGGAAAATGGCTTTGAGAAATTGGAAACAAATACAACCTTTTAGGGCTTCGTTTCACCAAGTTTGCCTAAAGTCCAAAATAGCTCGAAATCCCCTGAAAGTTTGTATGCATGGTTATCTCTCAAATGGGTACCTAAATTCTTCTTCAAATTTCAATTACAAGAAAGCTGAAAAAATAACATCTCTTAGACCTTTACTTGACCAACCTTGAATAACGACCAAAATAGCTCTGAACATCATGAAAGTTAGCATGCACTCTCATCTACCAAATGCGCCGATAAATCTACGACTAAATTTTAATTTTGAGAAATTACTCAAACTTGAAACTTCGTTGTGCGGTTTTGCTAAGGTTGGGCTTAAAGGGGGTGAAAATATTTTGGAATGTCTCAAAATTTTGCATGCACGCTTGTTGATCAAATTGGCATCCAAATTTATGATCAAATTTAAATTCTAAGAAACTGCTCGAAAGGGAAACTCCGTCGTGCGGTTTCAGCAGGGTTGGGCTTAAAGCGGTTCAAAATAGCTTAAAACGTCACAAAATTTGGCGTGCATGCTTGTCTATCCAATATGCATCCAAACATATGATCAGGTTTAAATTCTGAGAATCTGGTCAAAGTTGAGACTGCATCATGCAGTTTTTTTAGGGTTCGGCTTAAAGATGGCGAAAATAGCTCTCAACATCGTGAAAGTTGGCACACACTCTTATTTTCCAAATGCGGATTTAAATCTATGATTAAATTTTGATTCCAAGAAATTGGTTAAAAGTGAAACTTCCTCATGCACGTTTTTATGTGTGCCTCTTAAATGGGCATCTAAATCTACTTTTAAATTTGATTTCTAAGAAATTGGAAAATACTGCAACCTTTTACACCTTAGTTTGACCAATATTTTCCAAGGTCCAAAATAGTTCAAAATCCCCTGAAAGTGTTTGTGCATGGTTATCTCTCAAATAAGTACCTAAATTCTCTTTCAAATTTCACTTACAAGAAAGTCAAACAAATAGCATCTCTTAGACCTTTGCTTGACCATCCTTGAATAATGACCAAAATAAATTCGAACATCGTGGAAATTGGTGTGCACTGTTATCTACCAAATGCTAAGATAAATCTACGATCAAATTTTAATTCTGAGAAATTAGTCAAAAGTAAAACTCTTTTGTATGCTTTTGCTGAGGTTGGGATTAAAGGGGGTGAAATCTTTTGGAACGTCATTAAATTTTGCATGCACGCTTGTCTATCAAATGGACATTCAAATCTATTATCAAATTTCAATTATTAGAAACTGCTCAAAAGTGAAACTTCGTCATGCGTTTTCGCTAGGGTTGTGCTTAAAGGTGGTAAAAATAGCTTGGAACATTGTGAAAGTTGGCATGCATGCTTGTTTATCTAATGCGCATCCAAATCTATGATCAAGTTTCAATTCTTAGAAGTTGGTCAAAAGCAAAACTCCATCGTGTGGTTTTGTTAAGGTTTGGCTTAAAGGATATGAAAATAACTCTTAACGTCATGAAAGTTGACGTGCACTCTTATCTTCCAAATGCACATCTAAATCTATGATCAAAATTTAATTTCAATAAATTTGTCAAGAGTGAAACTTCGTCATGTGGTTTCGCTAAGATTGGGATTACAGGGGGTGAAAATAGCTCAAAACGTGGCGAAAGCTTGATTGTACGGTTATCTATCAAATGGGCATCCGAATCTATGATCAAATTTAAATTTGAGAAATTAGTCAGAAGTGAAACTCTGTCGTTCATTTTCGCTAGAGTTGGGCTCGAAGTGGTAAAAATAGCTCATATCGTTGCAAAAGTTGGCGTGCACGTTTTTATATGAAACGGGCATCCAAATCCATGATCAAATTTCAACTCTGAGAATTTGGTCAAAAGTGAAAATCCGTGATTCGATTTCGCTAAGTTTTGGCTTAAAGGAGGGGAAAATGGCTTTGAGAAATTGGAAACAAATACAACCTTTTAGGGCTTGGTTTCAACAAGTTTGCCTAAGGTCCGAAATAGCTTGAAATCCCCTGAAATTTTGTATGCATAGTTATCTCTCAAATGGGTACCTAAATTCTCTTTCAAATTTAAATTATCATGAAATTTAGCATGCACTCTTATCTACCAAATGCACTGATAAATAAACGATTAAATTATAATTTTGAGAAATTAGTCAAACGTGAAACTTTGTTGTGCGGTTTTGATAAGGTTGGGCTTAAGGGGGTGAAAATATTTTTATAATGTCTCAAAAGTTTGCATGCACGCTTGTTCATCAAATAGGCATCCAAATTTGTGATCAAATTTAAATTCTAAGAAACTGCTCGAAAGTGAAACTCCGTCGTGCAGTGTCGATAGGGTTGGGCTTAAAGGGGGTCAAAATAGCTCGAAACGTCATGAAAGTTGGCGTGCATGCTTGTCTATCCAATATGCATCCAAATATATGATCAGGTTTCAATTCTGAGAATTTTGTCAAAGCTGAGACTGCATCATGTAGTTTTGTTATGGTTTGGCTTAAAGATGTCGAAAATAGCTCTCAACATCATCAAAGTTGGCACGCTCTCTTATTTTCCAAATGCGCATTTAAATCTATGATTAAATTTGAATTCGAAGAAATTGGTTAAAAGTGAAACTCAGTCGTGCACGTTTTTATGTGTGCCTCTTAAATGGGTATCTAAATCTACTTTTAAATTTGATTTTTAAGAAATTGGAAAAAAGAGCAACATTTTAGGCCTTGGTTTGACCAAGTTTGACCAAGGTCGAAAGTAGCTTGAAATTCCCCGAAAGTGTGTATGCATGGTTATCTCTCAAATGGGTACCTAAATTCTCTTTCAAATTTCGCTTACAAGAAAGTTGAAAAAATAGCATCTCTTAGACCTTTTCTTGACCAACCTTGAATAATGACCAAAATAAATTCAAGCATCGTGGAAATTGGTGTGCATTGTTATCTACGAAATGCTAAGATAAATCTACAATCAAATTTTAATTCTGAGAAATTAGTCAAATGTGAAACTCTGTTGTATGGTTTTGCTGAGGTTGGGATTAAAGGGGGTGAAATATTTTGGAACGTCTCGAAATTTCGCGTGCACGCTTGTCTATCAAATGGACATTCAAATCTATGATCAAATTTCAATTATAAGAAACTGCTCAAAAGCGAAGCTTCGTCATGCGTTTTCGATAGGGTTGGGCTTAGAGGTGGTCAAAATAGCTTGGAACGTTGCAAAAGTTGGCGTGCATGCTTGTTTATTTAATGAGCATCCAAATCTATGAACAAGTTTCAATTCTTAGAAGTTGGTCAAAAGCGAAACTCCATCGTGCGGTTTTGTTAGGGTTTGGCTTAAAGGAGTCGAAAATAACTCTTCACATCATGAAAGTTGGCGTGCACTCTTATCTTGCAAATGCACATCTAAATCTATGATAAAATTTTAATTGTGATATTTTTGTCAAGAATGAAACTCCGTCATGCGGTTTCGCCAAGATTGCGGTTACAGGGGGTGAAAATAGCTCAAAACGTCGTGAAAGTAGGAGTGCACTGGCATCCAAATCTATGATCAAATTTCAGTTGTGAGAAATTAGTCTGAAGTGAAACTCCGCCGTTCATTTTTGCTAGAGTTGGGCTCGAAGGGGTCCACATAGCTTAGACCATTACACAAGTTGGCATGCACATTTTTATATCAAACAGTCATCCAAATCTATGTTCAAATTTCAACTCTGAGAATTTGGTCAAAAGTGAAACTTCTTCATTCGATTTCGCTAAGGTTTGGCTTAAAGGAGGGGAAAATGGATTTGAGAAATTGGAAACAAATACAACCTTTTAGGGCTTCGTTTCACCAAGTTTCCCTGAAGTCCAAAATAGCTCAAAATCCCTTGAAAGTTTGTATGCATGGTTATCTCTCAAATGGGTACCTAAATTCTTCTTCAAATTTTAATTACAAGAAAGCCGAAAAAATAACATCTCTTAGACCTTTAATTGACCAACCTTGAATAACGACCAAAATAGCTCTGAACATCATGAAAGTTAGCATGCACTCTCATCTACCAAATGTGCCGATAAATCTACGATTAAATTTTAATTTTGAGAAATTAGTCAATCGTGAAACTTCGTTGTACGGTTTTGCTAAGGTTGGGCTTAAAGGGGGCGAAAATATTTTGGAATGTCTCAAAAGTTTGCATGCACGCTTGTTGATCAAATTGGCATCCAAATTTATGATCAAATTTAAATTCAAAGAAACTGCTCGAAAGGGAAACTCCGTCGTGCGGTTTTAACAGGGTTGGGCTTAAACGGGGTCAAAATAGGTTGAAACGTCGCGAAAGTTGGCGTTCATGCTTGTCTATCCAATATGCATCCAAACATATGATCAGGTTTAAATTCTGAGAATCTGGTCAAAGCTGAGACTGCATCATGCAGTTTTGTTAGGGTTCGGCTTAAAGATGGCGAAAATAGCTCTCAACATCGTGAAAGTTGGCACGCACTCTTATTTTCCAAATGCGGATTTAAATCTATGATTAAAGTTTGATTCCAAGAAATTAGTTAAAAGTGAAACTCCGTCATGCACTTTTTTATGTGTGACTCTTAAATGGGCATCTAAATCTACTTTTAAATTTGATTTCTAAGAAATTGGAAAATAGTGCAACCTTTTAGGCCTTGGTTTGACCAAGATTTTCCAATTCTCTTTCAAATTTCACTTACAAGAAAGTCAAACAAATAGCATCTCTTAGACCTTTGCTTGACCAACCTTGAATAATGACCAAAATAAATTTGAACATCGTGGAAATTGGTGTGCACTGTTATCTACCAAATGCTAAGATAAATCTACGATCAAATTTTAATTCTGAGAAATTAGTCAAAAGTAAAACTCTTTTGTATGGTTTTGCTGAGGTTGGGATTAAAGGGGGTGAAATATTTTGGAACGTCTTGAAATTTTGCATGCACGCTTGTCTATCAAATGGACATTCAAATCTATTATCAAATTTCAATTATAAGAAACTGCTCAAAAGGGAAACTTCGTCATGCGTTTTCGCTAGGGTTGGGCTTAATGGTGGTCAAAATAGTTTGGAACATTGTGAAAGTTGGCGTGCATGATTATTTATCTAATGGGCATCCAAATCTATGATCAAGTTTCAATTCTTAGAAGTTGGTCAACAACAAAACTCCATCGTGCGGTTTTGTTAGGGTTTGGCTTAAAGGAGACGAAAATAACTCTGAACATCATGAAAGTTGACGTGCACTCTTATATCCAAATGCACATCTAAATCTATGATCAAATTTAATTTCAATAAATTTGTCAAGAGTGAAACTTCGTGATGCGGTTTCGCTAAGATTGGGATTACAGGGTGTGAAAATAGCTCAAAACGGCGCGAAAGCTTGAGTGTACGGTTGTCTATCAAACGGGCATCCGAATCTATGATCAAATTTAAATTTGAGAAATTAGTCAGAAGTGAAACTTTGTCGTTCATTTTCGCTAGAGTTGGGCTCGAAGGGGTCAAAATAGCTCAGACCATTGCAAAAGTTGGCGTGCACGTTTTTATATGAAACGGGCCTCCAAATCTATGATCAAATTTCAACTCTAAGAATTTGGTCAAAAGTGAAAATCCGTGATTCGATTTAGCTAAGTTTTGGCTTAAAGGAGGGAAAATGGCTTTGAGAAATTGGAAACAAATACAACCTTTTAGGGCTTGGTTTCACCAAGTTTGCCTAAGGTCCAAAATAGCTCGAAATCCCCTAAAAGTTTGTGTGCAACCTTGAATAACGACCAAAATAGCTCCGAACATCATGAAATTTATCATGCACTCTTATCTACCAAATGTGCTGATAAATAAACGATTAAATTTTAATTTTGAGAAATTAGTCAAACGTGAAACTTCGTTGTGCGGTTTTGCTAAGGTTGGGCTTAAGGGGGTTAAAATATTTTGGAATGTCTCAAAAGTTTGCATGCACGCTTGTTGATCAAATTGGCATCCAAATTTATGATCAAATTTAAATTCTAAGAAACTGCTTGAAAGGGAAACTCCGCCTTGCGGTTTTGACAGGGTTGGGATTAAAGGGGGTCAAAATAGCTTGAAACGTCGTGAAAATTGGCGTGCATGCTTGTCTATCCAATATGCATCCAAGCATTTGATCAGGTTTAAATTCTGAGAATCTGGTCAAAGCTGAGACTGCATCATGCAGTTTTGTTAGGGTTTGGCTTAAAGATGGCGAAAATAGCTCTCAACATCGTGAAAGTTGGCAAGCAATCTTATTTTCCAAATGCGGATTTAAATCTATGATTAAATTTTAATTCCAAGAAATTTGTTAAAAGTGAAACTCTGTCATGCACGTTTTTATGTGTGCCTCTTAAATGGGCATCTAAATCTACTGTTAAATTTGATTTCTAAGAGATTGGAAAATAGTGCAACCTTTTAGGCCTTGGTTTGTCCAAGATTTTCATAGGTCCAAAATATTTCAAAATCCCCCGAAAGTGTTTGTGCATGGTTATCTCTCAAATAAGTACCTAAATTCTTTTTGAAATTTCACTTACAAGAAAGTCAAACAAATAACATCTCTTAGACCTTTGCTTGACCAACCTTGAATAATGACCAAAATAAATTCGAACATCGTGGAAATTGGTGTGCACTGTTATCTACCAAAAGCTAAGATAAATCTACGATCAAATTTTAATTCTGTGAAATTAGTCAAAAGTAAAACTATTTTGTATGGTTTTTCTGAGGTTGGGATTAAAGGGGGTGAAATATTTTGGAACGTCTGGAAATTTTGCATGCACGCTTGTCTATCAAATGGACATTCAAATCTATTATCAAATTTCAATTATAAGAAACTGCTCAAAAGTGAAACTTCGTCATGCGTTTTCGCTAGGGTTGGGCTTAAAGGTGGTCAAAATAGCTTGGAACATTGTGAAATTTCGCGTGCATGCTTATTTATCTAATGGGCATCCAAATCTATGATCAAGTTTCAATTCTTAGAAGTTGGTCAATAGCAAAAGTCCATCGTCTGGGTTTGTTAGGGTTTGGCTTAAAGGAGACGAAAATAACTTTGAACATCATGAAACTTGACGTGCACTCTTATCTTCTAAATGCACATCTAAATCTATGATCAAATTTTAATTTCAATAAATTTGTCAAGAGTGAAACTCCGTCATGAGGTTTCGCTAAGATTGGGATTACAGGGGGTGAAAATAGCTCAAAACGTCGCAAAGCTTGAGTGTACGGTTATCTATCAAATGGGCATCTGAATCTATGCTCAAATTTGTATTTGAGAAATTAGTCAGAAGTGAAACTCTGTCGTTCATTTTCGCTAGAGTTGGGCTCGAAGGGTCAAAATAGCTCGGGCCATTGCAAAAGTTGGCATGCACGTTTTTTTATGAAACGGGCATCCAAATCTATGATCAAACTTCAACTCTGAGAATTTGGTCAAAATTGAAAATCTGTGATTCGATTTCGCTAAGTTTTGGTTTAAAGGAGGGGAAAATGGCTTTGAGAAATTGGAAACAAATACAACCTTTTAGGGCTTGGTTTCACCAAGTTTGCCTAAGCTCCAAAATAGCTCGAAATCCCCTGAAAGTTTGTATGCATGGTTATCTCTCAAATGGGTACCTAAATTATCTTTCAAATTTCAATTACAAGAAAACAGAAAAAATAACATCTCTTAGACCTTTACTTGAAAAACCTTGAATAACGACCAAAATAGCTCCGAACATCATGAAATTTAGCATGCACTCTTATCTATCAAATGCGCTGATAAATAAACGATTAAATTTTAATTTTGAGAAATTAGTCAAACGTGAAACTTCGTTGTGCGGTTTTGCTAAGGTTGGGCTTAAGGGGGTGAAAATATTTTGGAATGTCTCAAAAGTTTGCATGCACGCTTGTTCATCAAATGGGCATCTAAATTTATGAACAAATTTAAATTCTAAGAAACTTCTCGAAAGTGAAACTCCATCGTGCAGTTTTGATAGGGTTGGGCTTAAAGGGGGTCAAAATAGCTCGAAACGTCACGAAAGTTGGCGTGCATGCTTGTCTATCCAATCTGCATCCAAATATATGATCAGGTTTCAATTCTGAGAATTTCGTCAAAGCTGAGACTGCATCATGCAGTTTTGTTATGGTTTGGCTTAAAGATGTCGAAAATAGCTCTCAACATCGTGAAAGTTGGCACGCACTCTTATTTTCCAAATGCGCATTTAAATCTATGATTAAATTTTAATTCGAAGAAATTGGTTAAAACTGAAACTTAGTCGTGCAAGTTTTTATGTGTGCCTCTTAAATGGGTATCTAAATCTACTTTTAAATTTGATTTCTAAGAAATTGGAAAAAAGTGCAACATTTTAGGCCTTGGTTTGACCAAGTTTGACCAAGGTCGAAAGTAGCTCGAAAGCCCCCGAAAGGTTGTATGCATGGTTATCTCTCAAATGGGTACCTAAATTCTCTTTCAAATTTCGGTTACAAGAAAGTTGAAAAAATAGCATCTCTTAGACCTTTGCTTGACCAACCTTGAATAATGACCAAAATAAATTCAAACATCGTGGAAATTGGTGTGCACTGTTATCTACCAAATGCTAAGATAAATCTACAATCAAATTTTAATTCTGAGAAATTAGTCAAAAGTGAAACTCTTTTGTATTGTTTTGCTGAGGTTGGGATTAAAGGGGGTGAAATATTTTGGAACGTCTCGAAATTTCGTGTGCACGCTTGTCTATCAAATCGACATTCAAATCTATGATCAAATTTCAATTATAAGAAATTGCTCAAAAGTGAAACTTCGTCATGCGTTTTCGCTAGGGTTGGGATTAAAGGTGGTCAAAATAGCTTGGAACGTTGCAAAAGTTGGCATGCATGCTTGTTTATTTAATGAGCATCCAAATCTATGAACAAGTTTCAATTCTTAGAAGTTGGTCAAAAGCGAAACTCCATCGTGCGGTTTTGTTAGGGTTTGGCTTAGAGGAGTCGAAAATAACTCTAAACATCATGAAAGATGGCGTGCACTCTTATCTTGCAAATGCACATCTAAATCTATGATCTAATTTTAATTCTGATATTTTTGTCAAGAGTGAAACTCCGTCATGCGGTTTCGCCAGGATTGCAGTTACAGGGGGTGAAAATAGCTCAAAACGTCGTGAAATTCGGAGTGCACTGGCATCCAAATCTATGATCAAATTTCAATTCTGACAAATTAGTCAGAAGTGAAACTCCGTCGTTCATTTTTGCTAGAGTTGGAATCGAAGGGGTCCAAATAGCTTGGACCATTACACAAGTTGGCATGCACGTTTTTATATCAAACAAGCATCCAAATCTATGATCAAATTTCAACTCTGAGAGTTTGGTCAAAAGTGAAACTTCGTCATTCGATTTCGCTAAGGTTTGGCTTAAAGGAGGGGAAAATGGCTTTGAGAAATTGGAAACAAATACAACCTTTTAGGGCTTCATTTCACCAAGTTTGCCTGAAGTCCAAAATAGCTCGAAATCCCCTGAAAGTTTGTATGCATGGTTATCTCTCAAACGGGTACCTAAATTCTTCTTCAAATTTCAATTACAAGAAAGCCGAAAAAATAAAATCTCTTAGAACTTTACTTGACCAACCTTGAATAACGACCAAAATAGCTCTGAACATCATGAAAGTTAGCATGCACTCTCATCTATCAAATGCACCGATAAATCTACGATTAAATTTTAATTTTGAGAAATTAGTCAAATGTGAAACTTCGTTGTGCGGTTTCGCTAAGGTTGGGCTTAAAGGGGGTAAAAATATTTTGGAATGTCTCAAAAGTTTGCATGCACGCTTGTTGATCAAATTGGCATCCAAATTTATGATCAAATTTAAATTCTAAGAATCTGCTCGAAAGGGAAACTCCGTCGTGTGGTTTCAACAGGGTTGGGCTTAAAGGGGGTCAAAATAGCTTGAAACGTCACGAAAGTTTTCGTGCATGCTTGTCTATCCAATATGCATCCAAACATATGATCAGGTTTAAATTCTGAGAATCTGGTCAAAGCTGAGACTGCATCATGCAATTTTGTTAGGGTTTGGCTTAAAGATGGTGAAAATAGCTCTCAACGTCGTGAAAGTTGGCATGAACTCTTATTTTCCAAATGCGGATTTAAATCTATGATTAAATTTTAATTCCAAGAATTTGGTTAAAAGTGAAACTCCGTCATGCACGTTTTTATGTGTGCCTCTTAAATGGGCATCTAAATCTACTTTTAAATTTGATTTCTAAGAAATTGGAAAATAGTGCAACCTTTTAGGCCTTTGTTTGACCAAGATTTTCCAAGGTCCAAAATAGTTGAAAATCCCCCGAAAGTGTTTGTGCAGGGTTATCTCTCAAATAAGTACCTAAATTCTCTTTCAAATTTCACTTACAAGAAAGTCAAACAAATAGCATCTCTTAGACCTTTGCTTGACCAACCTTGAATAATGACCAAAATAAATTTTAACATCGTGGAAATTGGTGTGCACTGTTATCTACCAAATTCTAAGATAAATCTACGATCAAATTTTAATTCTGAGAAATTAGTGAAAAGTAAAACTCTTTTGTATGGTTTTGTTGAGGTTGGGATTAAAGGGGGTGAAATATTTTGGAACGTCTTGAAATTTTGCATGCGCGCTTGTCTATCAAATGGACATTCAAATCTATTATCAAATTTCAATTATAAGAAACTGCTCAAAAGTGAAACTTTGTCATGCGTTTTCGCTAGGGTTGGGCTTAAAGGTGGTCAAAATAGCTTGGAACATTGTGAAAGTTGGCGTGCATGCTTATTTATCTAATGGGCATCCAAATCTATGATCAAGTTTCAATTCTTAGAAGTTGGTCAACAACTCCATCGTGCGGTTTTGTTAGGGTTTGGCTTAAAGGAGACAAAAATAACTCTGAACATCATGAAAGTTGACGTGCACTCTTATCTTCCAAATGCACATCTAAATCTATGATCAAATTTTAATTTCAATAAATTTCTCAAGAGTGAAACTTCGTCATGCGGTTTCGCTAAGATTGGGATTATAGGGTGTGAAAATAGCTCAAAACGTTGCGAAAGCTTAAGTGTATAGTTATCTTTCAAACGGGCATCCGAATGTATGATCAAAGTGTGTATGCATGGTTATCTCTCAAATGGGTACCTGAATTCTCTTTCAAATTTCGCTTACAAGAAAGTTGAAAAAATAGCATCTCTTGAACCTTTGCTTGACCAACCTTGAATAATGACCAAAATAAATTCGAACATCGTGGAAATTGGTGTGCACTGTTATCTACCAAATGCTAAGATAAATCTACAATCAAATTTTAATTCTGAGAAATTAGTCAAAAGTGAAACTCTGTTGTATGGTTTTGCTGAGGTTGGGATTAAAGGGGGTGAAAGTTTGCATGCACTCTTATCTTCCATATGTGCATTTGAATCTATGAGTAAATTTTAATTCCGAGAAATTGGTTAAAAGTAAAACTCCGTTGTGCGGTTTCGCCAAGGTTGGGGTTGAAGGGGGTGAAAATGGCTCGAAGTGTTGCAAAAGTTGGAGTGCACGTTTATCTATAAAAAAGGCATCCAAATCTATGATCATATTTCAATTCTGAGAAATTGGTCAGAAGTGAAACTCTGTCATGCATTTTCGCTAGAGTTGGGCTCAAAGGGGTCCCAATAGCTCGAAACATTGAAAAATTTGGCGTACATGTTTTTATATCAAAGGGGAATCCAAATCTATGATCGAATTTCAACTTCAAGAATTTGGTCAAAAGTGAAACTCGATCATTCGATTTCGCTAAGGTTTGGCTTAAAGGAGGGGAAAATAGCTCTGAACATCACGAAATTTTTCATGCACTCTTATCTAATTAGAAATCTCAAAAAAATATGTGTGGACGCTTATCTAACAAATGGGCATATCGGCACTTTCGCTAAGGTTGCACTTAAAGGGAGTGAAAATAGCTCAAAACGATACGAAAGGTTGAGTGTATGCTTGTTATTTGAAATGGGTACCTAAATCCACTTTCAAATTTCAATTCTAAAAAAGTCGAGAAAAGTGCATATTTTCAACCTTGGTTTGACCATCCTTGATTAAGGGCCCAAATAGCTCCAAATCTCATAAAAATAGGTGTCAATGCCTATATTTGAAATAGGTGTCTAAATCTACTTTAAAATTTGAATTTTGAGAAATTGGAAATAATGCAACGTTTTAGGCCTTGGCTTGACGAAGTTTGACCAATGTCCAAAATGGCTCGCAATCCCCCAAAAATATACATGTATGCTTTATCTACCAAATGGATACCTGAATACAGTTTCAAATTTCAATTTCGAGAAAGTAAAGAAAAGTGCATTTCTTAGATCTTCGTTTGACCAACCTTAACTAAGGGCTGAAATAACCCGAAATCTCACAAAAATATGTGTGCACGCTTATCTCTTAAATGGGTATCTAAATAAACTTTTACATTTGATTTCTAAGGTCCAAAATAGCTCAAAATCCCCTCAAAGTTTGTATCCATGGTTATCTCTCAAATGGGTATCTAAATTCTCTTTCAAATTTTAGTTATGAGAAAGTCAGAAAAATATGATCTCTTAGACCTTTGCTTGAGCAGCCTTGAATAATGACCAAAATAGCTTCGAACATCGTGAAAGTTGGCATGCACTCTTATCTACCAAATGCACAGATAAATCTACTATCAAATTTTAATTCTGAGAAATTGGTCAAAAGTGAAACTCCCTTGTGTTGTTTTGCTAAGGTTGGGCTTAAAGCAGGTGAAAATATTTTGCAACTTCGTGAAAAATCATGTGCAAGCTTTTCTATCAAATGGATATCCAAGTCTATGAGCAAATTTCAATTCTGGGAAACTACTCAAAAGTGAAACTCTGTCGTGCGGTTTCACTAGGGTTGGGCTTAAAAGGGGTCAAAATCATAGCTCAGAATGTTCCAAAATTTGGCGTGCATGTTTGTTTATCCAATGGGCATCCAAATCTATGATCAAGTTTCCATTCTAAGAAGTACGTCAAAAGTGAAACTCCATCGTACAACTTTGTTACGGTTTTGCTTAAAGGAGTTGAAAATAACTCTGAACATCGTGAAAGTTCGCATGCACACCTATCATCCAAATCCACATCAAAAGATATGATCAAATTTTAATTTCGAGAAATTTGTAAAAAGTGAAACTCTATCGTGCGGTTTCACAAAGGTTGGGGTTAAAGGGGGTGAAAATAGCTCGAAACGTTGCTAAAGTTGGAGTGCACGCTTGTCTATCAAATGGGCATCCAAATCTATGATCAAATTTCAATTGTGAGAAATTTGTCAAAAGTGAAACTTCGTCGTGCATTTTCGCTAGAGTTTGGATTAAAGCAGGTCCAAATAGCTCGAAACATTGCAGAATTTAGTGTGCACACTTGTATATCAAATGGGCATCCAAATCTATGATCAAATTTCAATTCTAGGAATTTGGTCAAAAGTGAAACTCCGTCACGCGGTTTCACTAAGGTATGGCTTAAAGGAGGGAAAAATAGCTCTGAACATCACTAAATTTGGCATGCACTCTTATCTACCAAATGGGCATCTAAATCTATGATCATATTTCAATTCTAAGAAGTTGGTCAAAAGAGAAACTTTATCGTGCGCTTTCGCTAAGGTTGCACTTAAAAAGAGTGAAATAGCTCGGAATGTCGCGAAAGTTAGTGTGTATGCTTGTTTATTGAAATGGGTACCTAAATCCACTTTCAAATTTCACTGCTGAAAAAGTCAACAAAAGTGCATCTTTTCAACTTTTGTTCGACCATTCTTGTAGGAGGGAAAAAATAGCTCCAAATCTCATAAAAATAGGTGTCCATGCCTATCTTTGAAATGGGTATCTAAATCTACTTTAAAATTTGAATTTTCAGAAAATGGAAAAAATGCAACGTTTTAGGCCTTGGTTTGACGAAGTTTGACCGAAGTCCAAAATGGCTCGCAATCCCAAAAAAATCTACATGTAGGGATTATCTCTGAAATGGTTACCTAAATACAGTTTCAAATTTCAATTTCGAGAAAGTCAAGAAAAGTGCATTTCTTAGAACTTGGTTTGACCAACCTTAATTAAGTGCTGAAATAACTCAAAATTCGCAAAAATATGTGTGCCTCTTAAATGGGTATCTAAATCTACTTTCAAATTTGATTTTTAAGAAATAGGAAAAAGGTGCAACCTTTTAGGCCTTGATTTGACCAAGTTTGACTAAGGTCCAAAAAAGATCGAAATCCCCTGAAGGTTTGTATGCATGGTTATCTCTCAAATGGGTACCTAAATTCTCTTTCAAATTTCAATTACAAGAAAGTTGGAAAAATAGCATCTCTTACACCTTTGCTTGACCAACCTTGAATAATGACCAAAATAACTTCGAACATTGTGAAATTTGGTGTACACTGTTATCTACCAAATGCTAAGATAAATCTACGATCAAATTTTAATTCTGAGAAATTAGTCAAAAGTGAAACTCGGTTGTATGGTTTTGCTGAGGTTGGGATTAAAGGGGGTGAAATATTTTGGAACGTCTCAAACTTTCACATGCACGCTTGTCTATCAAATGGGAATTCTAATCTATAATCAAATTTCAATTATAAGAAACTGCTCAAAAGTGAAACTTCGTCATGCGTTTCCGCTAGGGTTGGGCTTAGAGGTGGTCAAAATAGCTTAGAACATTGCAAAAGTTAGCGTGCATACTTGTTTATCTAATGGGCATGCAAATCTATGATCAAGTTTCAATTCTTAAAAGTTCGCCAAAAGTGAAACTCCATCGTGCAGTTTTTTCAGGGTTTGGCTTGAAGGAGTCGAAAATAACTCTGAACATCATGAAAGTTGGCATGCACTCTTATCTTCCAAATGCACATCTAAATCTATAGTCAAATTTTAATTCTAAGAAATTGGTCAAGAGTGAAACTCCATCATGCGGTTTCGCTAAGATTTGGGTTAAAGGGGGTCAAAATAGCTCAAAACGTCGCAAAAGTTGGAGTGCACACTTATCTATAAAACAGGCATCCAAATCTATGATCAAATTTAATTTCTGAGAAATTGGTCAAAAGTGAAACTTCATCTTGGATTTTCGCTAGAGTTGGGCTTAAAGGGGTCCAAATTACTGGGAACATTGCAAAAGTTGGCATGCATGTTTATATATCAAACAGGCATCCAAATCTATGATCAAATTTTAAATCCGAGAATTTGGTCAAAAGTGAAACTCCATCATTCGATTTGGCTAAGGTTTGGCTTAAAGGAGGGGAAAATAGCTCTGAGAAATTGTAAACAAATGCAAGCTTTTAGGCCTTGGTTTCACCAAGTTTGCCTAAGGTCCAAAATAGCTCAAAATCCCCTGAAAGTTTATATGCATGGTTATCTCTCAAATGGGTACCTAAATTCCATTTCAATTTTCAATTACGAGAAAGCCAAAAAAATAACATCTCTTAGACCTTCACTTGACCAACCTTGAATAACGACCAAAATAGCTCTGAACATCATGAAAGTTAACATGCACTCTTATCTACCAAATGCGCTGATAAATCTAGGATTAAATTTTATTTTTGAGAAATTAGTCAAACGTGAAACTCCTTTGTGTTGTTTTGCTAAGGTTGGGCTAGGGGGTGAAAATATATTGGAATGTCTCAAAAGTTTACATGCATGCTTGTTCATCAAATGGGAATCCAAATTTATGATCAAATTTAAATTCTAAG
The DNA here is from genome assembly GCA_001517045.1 of Pseudotsuga menziesii. NCBI lineage: Eukaryota > Viridiplantae > Streptophyta > Pinopsida > Pinales > Pinaceae > Pseudotsuga > Pseudotsuga menziesii. Next base: position 47,066 of record LPNX010138659.1, read on the forward strand.
AAACTGCTCAAAAGTGAAACTCCGTCGTGCGGTTTTGATAAGGTTGGGCTTAAAGGGGGTCAAAATAGCTCGGAACGTTGTGAAAGATGGTGTGCATGCTTGTCTATCCAATATGAATCCAAACCTATGATCATATTTAAATTTTGAGAATTTGGTCAAAGCTGAGACTCCATCGTGTAGTTTTGTTAGGGTTTGGCTTAGAGATGTCGAAAATAGCTCTCAACATCGTGAAAGTTGGCATGCACTCTTATATTCCAAATGCGCATTTAAATATATGATTAAATTATAATTCCAAGAAATTGGTTAAAAGTGAAACTTCGTTGTGCAGTTTCGCCAAGGTTGGGGTTAAAGGGGGTCAAAATAGCTCGAGTGTCATGAACTTTGGAGTGCACGCTTCACTATCAAATGGGAATCTAAATCTATGAGCAAATTTCAATTCTAAAAAATTGCTCAAAAGTGAAACTCTGTCATGCAGTTTCACAAGGGTTGGGCTTAAAAGGTGTCAAAATAATAGCTCGAAATGTTGCAAAATTTGGCATGCATGATTGTTTATCCAATGGGCATCCAAATCTATGATCAAGTTTCGATTCTAAGAAGTACGTCAAAAGTGAAACTCCATCGTACAGTTTTGTTAGGGTTTGGCTTAAAGGAGCTGAAAATTACTCCAAACATCGTGAAAGTTGGCGTGCACACTTATCATCCAAATCCGCATCAAAAGATATGATCAAATTTTAATTACGAGAAATTTGTAAAAAGTGAAACTTCGTCGTGCGGTTTTGCAAAGGTTGGGGTTAGAGGGGGTGAAAATAGCTTGAAACATCACGAAATTTGGAGTGCATCCACATCTATAAAATGGGCATCCAAATCTATGATCAAATTTCAATTGCGAGAAAATTCTCAAAAGTGAAACTTTGTCGTGCATTTTCATTAGAGTTTGGCTTAAAGCGGGTCCAAATAGCTCGAAACATCGCAAAATTGGCATGCACGCTTGTATATCAAATGGGCATCCAAATCTTTGATCAAATTTCAATTCTAGGAATTTGGTCTAAAGTGAAACTCCATCATGTAGTTTCACTAAGGTTTGTCTTATAGGACGGAAAAAGAGCTCTAAACATCACTAAATTTGGCATGCACTCTTATATACCAAATGGGCATCTAAATCTATGATCATATTTCAATTCTAAGAAATTGGTCAAAAGAGAAACTTTATTGTGTGCTTTCACTAATGTTGCACTTAAAGGCATTGAACTAGCTCGAAACGTCGTGAAAGTTAGTGTGTACGCTTGTTTATTGAAATGGGTACCTAAATGCACTTTCAAATTTCATTTCTGAAAAAGTCGACAAAAGTGCATCTTTTAAAATTTTGTTTGACCGTCCTTGAATGAGGGCCAAAATAGCTCCAAATCACAAAAAGATCTACATGTAGGGATTATCTCTCAAATGGGTACCTAAATACAGTTTCAAATTTGAATTTCGAGAATGTCAAGAAAATTGCATTTCTTAGAACTTGGATTGACCAACCTTAACTAAGTGTCGAAATAACTTGATATTCTCAAAAATATGTGTGCCTCTTAAATGGGTATCTAAAGCTAATTTTAAGGACTTTGAAGCAAATACAGAAACTGAAATGTGGGTAAGATGTTTTGCAATGTCTCTTGGTTCGTTTTAATGAATTTTATTTAAAGTTGAAGTCTTTGATTAAGTTTTAGATCCGGTGGTGTGACTACCCGAATCTAGTATTTCTCAAGTCAAAGAGGGAATTCTGGTGTGCTCAAAACAGTGGAAACAAGTCCACCTGTAGCTCCCAGGTCAAACCCCAATGCCCCGGTGCTCAACAAGGAGGACGTAGAATACCTAGAGACCCCCCACAGTCTTTTACTCCAACTAGCTTCCGAGGTCACTGTTTTTAATCAACCGGGAAAATAGCAAGACGGATGCCTATTAAACTAGAGCCCCTAAGCCTCTTCACTTTTCATACCCTTACCTGAGTTCCCTAAAGGGAGATAACAAGGGGGCAGAGGATACACAGATAGTTTAGGTTGTATATTTTAAGTAAATTGTAGATTTGTTTTTACAGTAAGCAAAATGAATTATAGAATTAACAAGTTAATAGAGTTAACCTGAGCGTTATCCCTTATGGGAGGTGCTGGTACTTGATCTCTAGACAATTAAGAAATGAAATTGCTTTGCAGGAAAGTAAAATATTGTAGAAAGTAAAGTGATCTAATTAAGGTTTCCTAAAGCCCCCAAACCCCTCTGTTTTTCATACCCTTGATCCGAGTTCCCTAAAGGGAGATAACGGAGGGTAGAGGATACACAGACGGATGTTAGGTTGTATATTCCTTCAAAACAGTAAACTAGGTGACCAAAAGTAAAGATCTAACTAAATGCTTTGTTTTGAAAAGAAATTCTTGAAAAGTAAACTAATCTAAACAAAATATACTAACCACACATCAATCTCCCTTAAAAGAGAAGGTGGGTAAAAAAAAAAAAACTGGAAAAATATTAGATCTACTTGAAAATGAAAGCACAACTACTTATCTACTTCCTAGATCTACTTCCTACCTAATTACAATATGATTACAAATTACTTTCAAAGCTTTTAGAGAATACCCACGAGGAGACTCTCCCGAGGCTTACAAATAGCTAGAAAATAGAGTAAGAAGATAAGAGGTTGAACCCTTTTGAGACCGGTTGTAGGTTGAGGTGTTTTAGATGTGATTTGGGCATAACCTCCCCTTATAAACTGTAAAACCTGCTAAAAACCAGCAAGCAAAGCTTGTTGGAAAATGACAGGAAACTCAAAAGGAAGTTGGAAAATGTTAGTATAAAAATACAGAAATTTTACAGTAAAAATATGGGTTTTAAAATATCAGAAAATTGAATATTAGAGGACTGAAAATTGCATTTCTAGCCACCTAAAACATAGTAAGAAATTAGATCTGAAATATGTAATAGAAATATGACATGGATCTATTAAATAAAACTAGATTTTGCTACTAAACAATAACAAAAATACTAGTTCCTAAAACAGAAAAAAAAAGAGATTGGGGCCTTGGAAGGAGAACTTTTCCAAGCTTGGATCCTTGCAAAAAGCTTAACTAAAGCTGCAAAACTCACACATAGAGATGAGAACGCCATAAATCATGTAAAAACCTTTGAAAAATCTTACAATGTTAATCACAAGTGCAAATAGAAAAACTTCTACCTACAAGTCTCTCCACAAAAACCTTTGTGTAGAGCTTCTATGATAAATAATACAACAATAACCAACCATAAACAGTTACCTCACTCTTCAAGCCACAAAATGGGTGCACCAACAAATGTATCCTCCAAAGATTGATGTATTATAAACCCCAATAGAGCAACAACGTTACAATAGCCGAAGATAAATCTACAATCAAATTTTAATTCTGAGAAATTCGTCAAAAGTGAAACTCTGTTGTATGGTTTTGCTGAGGTTGGGATTAAAGGGGGTGAAATATTTTGGAACGTCTTGAAATTTTGCATGCACGCTTGTCTATCAAATGGACATTCAAATCTATTATCAAATTTCAATTATAAGAAACTGCTCAATAGTGAAACTTCATCATGCGTTTTTCGCTAGGGTTGGGCATCCAAATCTATGATCAAATTTCAACTCTGAGAATTTGGTCAAAAGTGAAAATCCCTCATTGGATTTCGCTAAGTTTTGGCTTAAAGGAGGGGAAAATGGCTTTGAGTAATTGGAAAGAAATACAACCTTTTAGGGCTTGGTTTCACCAAGTTTGCCTAAGGTCCAAAATAGCTCGAAATCCCCTGAAAGTTTGTATGCATGGTTATCTCTCAAATGGGTACCTAAATTCTCTTTCAAATTTCAATTACAAGAATACTGAAAAAATAACATCTCTTAGACCTTTACTTGAAAAACCTTGAATAATGACCAAAATAGCTACGAACATCATGAAATTTAGCATGCACTTTTATCTACCAAATGCGTAGATATATAAATGATTAAATTTTAATTTTGAGAAATTAGTCAAACGTGAAACGTCGTTGTGCGGTTTTGGTAAGGTTGGGCTTAAGGGGTGAAAATATTTTGGAATGTCTCAAAATTTTGCATGCACGCTTGTTCATCAAATGGGCATCCAAATCTATGATCAAATTTAAATTCTAAGAAACTGCTCGAAAGTGAAACTCCGTCGTGCAGTTTCGATAGGGTTGGGCTTAAAGGGGGTCAAAATAACTCGAAACGTCACGAAAGTTGGTGTGCATGCTTGTCTATCCAATATGCATCCAAAGATGTGATCAGGTTTAAATTCTGAGAATCTGGTCAAAGTTGAGACTGCATCATGCAGTTTTGTTAGGGTTTGGCTTAAAGATGGCAAAAATAGCCCGCAACATCGTGAAAGTTGGTATGCACTCTTATTTTCCAAATGCGGATTTAAATCTATGATTAAATTTTAATTCCAAGAAATTGGTTAAAAGTGAAACTCTGTCATGCACGTCTTTATGTGTACCTCTTAAATGGGCATCTAAATCTACTTTTAAATTTGATTTCTAAGAAATTGGAAAAAAGTGCAACATTTTAGGCCTTGGTTTGACCAAGTTTGACCAAGGTCGAAAGTAGCTCGAAATCCTCCGAAAGTGTGTATGCATGGTTATCTCTCAAATGGGTACCTATATTCTCTTTCAAATTTCGCTTACAAGAAAGTTGAAAAAATAGCATCTCTTAGACCTTCGCTTGACCAACCTTGAATAATGACCAAAATAAATTCGAACATCGTGGAAATTGGTGTGCACTGTTATCTACCAAATGCTAAGATAAATCTACAATCAAATTTTAATTCTGAGAAATTAGTCAAAAGTGAAACTCTGTTGTATGGTTTTGCTGAGGTTGGGATTAAAGGAGGTGAAATATTTTGGAACGTCTCGAAATTTCGCGTGCACGCTTGTCTATCAAATGGACATTCAAATCTATGATCAAATTTCAATTATAAGAAACTGCTCAAAAGTGAAACTTCGTCATGCGTTTTCGCCAGCGTTGGGCTTAAAGGTGGTCAAAATAGCTTGGAACGTTGCAAAAGTTGGCGTGCATGCTTGTTTATTTAATGAGCATCCAAATCTATGAACAAGTTTCAATTCTCAGAAGTTGGTCAAAAGCGAAACTCCATCGTGCGGTTTTGTTAGGGTTTGGCTTAAAGGAGTCGAAAATAACTCTGAACATGATGAAAGTTGGCATGCGCTCTTATCTTGCAAATGCACATCTAAATCTATGATCAAATTTTAATTCTGAGATTTTTTCAAGAGTGAAACTCCATCATGCGGTTTCGCTAGGATTGCAGTTACAGGGGGTGAAAATAGCTCAAAACGTCATGAAAGTCAGAGTGCACTGGCATCCAAATCTATGATTAAATTTCAATTCTGAGAAATTAGTCAGAAGTGAAACTCCGCCGTTCATTTTTGCTACAGTTGGGCTCGAAGGGGTCCAAATAGCTTGGACCATTACACAAGTTTGCATGCACGTTTTTATATCAAACGGGAATCCAAATCTATGATCTAATTTCAACTCTGAGAATTTGGTCAAAAGTGAAACTTCGTCATTCGATTTCGCTAAGGTTTGGCTTAAAGGAGGTGAAAATGGCTTTGAGAAATTGGAAACAAATACAACCTTTTAGGGCTTCGTTTCACCAAGTTTGCCTAAAGTCCAAAATAGCTCAAAATCCCCTGAAAGTTTGTATGCATGGTTATCTCTCAAATGGGTACCTAAATTCTTGTTCAAATTTCAACTACAAGAAAGCCGAAAAAATAACATCTCTTAGACCTTTACTTGACCAACCTTGAATAACGACCAAAATAGCTCTGAACATCATGAAAGTTAGAATGCACTCTCATCTACTAAATGCGCCGATAAATCTACGATTAAAATTTAATTTTGAGAAATTAGTCAAACGTGAAACTTCGTTGTGCGGATTTGCTAAGGTTGGGCTGAAAGGGGGTGAAAATATTTTGGAATGTCTCAAACGTTTGCATGCATGCTTGTTGATCAAATTTAAATTCTAAGAAACTGCTCGAAAGGGAAACTCCGTCGTGCGGTTTCAACAGGGTTGGGCTTAAAGGGGGTCAAAATAGCTTGAAACGTCATGAAAGTTGGCGTGCATGCTTGTCTATCCAATATGCATCCAAACATATGATCAGGTTTAAATTCTGAGAATCTGGTCAAAGCTGAGACTGCATCATGCAATTTTGTTAGAGTTTGGCTTAAAGATGGCAAAAATAGCCCTCAATATCGTGAAAGTTGGCATGCACTCTTATTTTCCAAATGCGGATTTAAATCTACGATTAAATTTTAATTCCAAGAAATTGGTTAAAAGTGAAACTCCATCATGTACGTTTTTATGTGTGCGTCTTAAATGGGCATCTAAATCTACTTTTCAATTTGATTTCTAATAAATTGGAAAATAGTGCAACCTTTTAGGCCTTGGTTTGACCAAGATTTTCCAAGCTCCAAAATAGTTCAAAATCCCCTGAAAGTGTTTGTGCATGGTTATCTCTCAAATAAGTACCTAAATTCTCTTTCAAATTTCACTTACAAGAAAGTCAAACAAATAGCATCTCTTAGAACATTGCTTGACCAACCTTGAATAATGACCAAAATAAATTCGAACATCGTGGAAATTGGTGTGCACTGTTATCTACCAAATGCTAAGATAAATCTACGATCAAATTTTAATTCTGAGAAATTAGTCAAAAGTAAAACTCTTTTGTATGGTTTTGCTGAGGTTGGGATTAAAGGGGGTGAAATATTTTGGAACATCTTGAAATTTTGCATGCACGCTTGTCTATCAAATGGACATTCAAATCTATTATGAAATTTCAATTATAAGAAACTGCTCAAAAGTGAAACTTCGTCATGCGTTTTCGCTAGGGTTGGGCTTAAAGGTGGTCAAAATAGCTTGGAACATTGTGAAAGTTGGCGTGCATGCTTATTTATCTAATGGGCATCCAAATCTATGATCAAGTTTCAATTCTTAGAAGTTGGTCAAAAGCAAAACTCCATTGTGCGGTTTTGTTAGGGTTTGGCTTAAAGGAGACGAAAATAACTCTGAACATCATGAAAGTTGACGTGCACTCTTATCTTCCCAATGCACATCTAAATCTATGATCAAATTTTAATTCCAATAAATTTGTCAAGAGTGAAACTTCGTCATGTGGTTTCGCTAAGATTGGTATTACAGGGGGTGAAAATAGCTCAAAACGTCGCGAAAGCTTGAGTGTACGGTTATCTATCAAATGGGCATTCGAATCTATGATCAAATTTGTATTTGAGAAATTAGTCAGAAGTGAAACTCTGTCGTTCATTTTCGCTAGAGTTGGGCTCGAAGGGGTCAAAATAGCTTGGACCATTGCAAAAGTTGGCGTGCACGTTTTTATATCAAACGGGCATCCAAATCTATGATCAAATTTCAAATCTAATAATTTGGTCAACAGTGAAAATCCATGATTCGATTTGGCTAAGTTTTGGCTCAAAGAAGGGGAAAATGGCTTTGAGAAATTGGAAACAAATACAACCTTTTAGAGTTTGGTTTCACCAAGTTTGCCTAAGGTCCAAAATAGCTCGAAATCCCCTGAAAGTTTGTATGCATGGTTATCTCTCAAATGGGTACCTAAATTCGCTTTCAAATTTCAATTACAAGAAAACCGAAAAAATAACATCTCTTAGACCTTTACTTGAAAAACCTTGAATAACGACCAAAATAGCTCCGAACATCATGAAATTTAGCATGCACTCTTATCTACCAAATGGGCTGATAAATAAACGATTAAATTTTAATTTTGAGAAATTAGTCAAACGTGAAACTTCGTTGTGCGGTTTTGCTAAGGTTGGGCTTAAGGGGGTGAAAATATTTTGGAATGTCTCAAAAGTTTGCATGCACACTTGTTCATCAAATGGGCATCCAAATTTATGATCAAATTTAAATTCTAGGAAACTGCTCGAAAGTGAAACTCCGTCGTGTAGTTTCGATAGGGTTGGGCTTAAAGGGGGTCAAAATAGCTCGAAACGTCATGAAAGTTGGTGTGCATGCTTGTCTATCCAATATGCATCCAAAGATATGATCAGGTTTCAATTCTGAGAATTTCGTCAAAGCTGAGACTGCATCATGCAGTTTTGTTACGGTTTGGCTTAAAGATGTCGAAAATAGCTCTGAAAATCATGAAAGTTGGCACGCACTCCTATTTTCCAAATGCGCATTTAAATCTATGATTAAATTTTAATTCGAAGAAATTGGTTAAAAGTGAAACTCAGTCGTGCTCGTTTTTATGTGTGCCTCTTAAATGGGTATCTAAATCTACTTTTAAATTTGATTTCTAAGAAATTGGAAAAAAGTGCAACATTTTAGGCCTTGGTTTGACCAAGTTTGACCAAGGTCGAAAGTAGCTCGAAATCCCCCGAAAGTGTGTATGCATGGTTATCTCTCAAATGGGTACCTGAATTCTCTTTCAAATTTCGCTTACAAGAAAGTTGAAAAAATAGCATCTCTTAGACCTTAGCTTTACCAACCTTGAATAATGACCAAAATAAATTCGAACTTCGTGGAAATTGGTGTGCACTGTTATCTACCAAATGCTAAGATAAATCTACAATCAAATTTTAATTCTGAGAAATTAGTCAAAAGTGAAACTCTGTTGTATGGTTTTGCTAAGGTTGGGATTAAAGGGGGTGAAATATTTTGGAACGTCTCGAAATTTCGCATGCACCCTTGTCTATCAAATGGACATTCAAATCTATGATCAAATTTCAATTATAAGAAACTGCTCAAAAGTGAAACTTCGTCATGCGTTTTCGCTAGGGTTGGGCTTAAAGGTGGTCAAATCAGCTTGGAACGTTGCAAAAGTTGGCGTGCATGCTTGTTTATTTAATGAGCATCCAAATCTATGAAGAAGTTTCAATTCTTAAAAGTTGGTCAAAAGCGAAACTCTATCGTGCAGTTTTGTTAGGGTTTGGCTTAAAGAAGTTGAAAATGACTCTGAACATCATGAAAGTTTGCGTGCACTCTTATCTTGCAAATGCACATCTAAATCTACGATCAAATTTTAATTCTGAGATTTTTGTCAAGAGTGAAACTCCGTCATGCGGTTTCACTAGGATTGCGGTTACAAGGGGTGAAAATAGCTCAAAACGTCGTGAATGTCGTATTGCACTGGCATCCAAATCTATGATCAAATTTCAATTCTGAGAAATTAGTCAGAAGTGAAACTCCGCCATTCATTTTTGCTAGAGTTGGGCTCGAAGGGGTCCAAATAGCTTGGACCATTACACAAGTTGGCATGCACGTTTTTATATCAAACGGGCATCCAAATCTATGATCAAATTTCAACTCTGAGAATTTGGTCAAAAGTGAAATTTCATCATTCGATTTCGCTAAGGTTTGTCTTAAAGGAGGGGAAAATGGCTTTGAGAAATTGGAAACAAATACAACCTTTTAGGCCTTTGTTTCACCAAGTTTTCCCAAAGTCCAAAATAGCTCGAAATCCCCTGAAAGTTTGTATGCATGGTTATCTCTCAAATGGGTACCTAAATTCTTGTTCAAATTTCAATTACAAGAAAGCCAAAAAAATAACATCTCTTAGACCTTTACTTGACCAACCTTGACTAACGACCAAAATAGCTCTGAACATCATGAAAGTTAGCATGCACTCTCATCTACCAAATGCGCCGATAAATCTACGATTAAATTTTAAGTTTGTGAAATTAGTCAAACGTGAAACTTCGTTGTGCGGTTTTGCTAAGGTTGGGCTTAAAGGGGGTGAAAATATTTTGGAATGTCCCAAAATTTTGCATGCACGCTTGTCGATCAAATTGGCATTCAAATTTATGATCAAATTTAAATTCTAAGAAACTGCTCGAAAGGGAAACTCCCTCATGCGGTTTCAACAGGGTTGGGCTTAAAGGGGGTCATAATAGTTTGAAACGTCGCGAAGGTTGGCGTGCATGCTTTTCTATCCAATATGCATCCAAACATATGACCAGGTTTAAATTCTGAGAATCTGGTCAAAGCTGAGACTGCATCATGCAGTTTTGTTAGGGTTTGGCTTAAAGATGGCAAAAATAGCCCTCAACATCGTGAAAGTTGGCATGCACTCTTATTTTCCAAATGCGGATTTAAATCTATGATTAAATTTTAATTCCAAGAAATTGGTTAAAAGTGAAACTCCGTCATGCACGTTTTTATGTGTGCCTCTTAAATGGGCATCTAAATCTACATTTATATTTGATTTCTAAGAAATTGGAAAATAGTGCAACCTTTTAGGCCTTAGTTTGACAAAGATTTTCCAAGGTCCAAAATAGTTCAAAATCCCCTGAAAGTGTTTGTGCATGGTTATCTCTCAAATAAGTACCTAAATTCTCTTTCAAATTTCACTTACAAGAAAGTCAAACAAATAGCATCTCTTAGACCTTTGTTTGACCAACCTTGAATAATGACCAAAATAAATTCGAACATTGTGGAAATTGGTGTGCACTGTTATCTACCAAATGCGAAGATAAATCTATGATCAAATTTTAATTCTGAGAAATTAGTCAAAAGTAACTTTTGTATGGTTTTGCTGAGGTTGGGATTAAAGGGGGTGAAATATTTTGGAACGTCTTGAAATCTTGCATGCACGCTTGTCTATCAAATGGACATTCAAATGTATTATCAAATTTCAATTATAAGAAACTGCTCAAAAGTGAAACTTTGTCATGCGTTTTCGCTAGGGTTGGGCTTAAAGGTGGTCAAAATAGCTTGGAACATTGTGAAAGTTGGCGTGCATGCTTATTTATCTAATGGGCATCCAAATCTATGATCAAGTTCCAATTCTTAGAAGTTGGTCAAAAGCAAAACTCCATCGTGCGGTTTTGTTAGGGTTTGGCTTAAAGGATACGAGAATAACTCTGAACATCATGAAAGTTGACGTGCACTCTTATCTTCCAAATGCACATCTAACTCTATGATCAAATTTTAGTTTCAATAAATTTGTCAAGAGTGAAACTTCGTCATGCGGTTTCGCTAAGATTGGGATTACAGGGGGTGAAAATAGCTCAAAACGTCGCGAAAGCTTGAGTGTACGATTATCTATCAAACGGGCAACCGAATCTATGATCAAATTTGTATTTGAGAAATTAGTCAGAAGTGAAACTCTGTCGTTCATTTTCGCCAGAGTTGGGCTCGAAGGGGTCAAAGTAGCTCGGACCGTTGCAAAAGTTGGCGTGCACGTTTTTTTATGAAACGGGCATCCAAATCTATGATCAAATTTCAACTCTGAGAATTTGGTCAAAAGTGAAAATCCATGATTTGATTTCGCTAAGTTTTGGCTTAAAGGAGGGGAAAATGGCTTTGAGAAATTGGAAACAAATACAACCTTTTAGGGCTTGGTTTCACCAAGTTTTCCTAAGGTCCAAAATAGCTCGAACTCCCCTGAAAGTTTGTATGCATGGTTATCTCTCAAATGGGTACCTAAATTCTCTTTCAAATTTCAATTACAAGAAAACCGAAAAAATAACATCTCTTAGACCTTTACTTGAAAAACCTTGAATAACAACCAAAATAGCTCCGAACATCATGAAATTTAGCATGCACTCTTATCTACCAAATGCGCTGATAAATAAACGATTAAATTTTAATTTTGAGAAATTAGTCAAACGTGAAACTTCGTTGTGCGGTTTTGCTAAGGATGGGCTTAAGTGGGTGAAAATATTTTGGAATGTCTCGAAAGTTTGCATGCACGCTTGTTCATCAAATGGGCATCCAAATTTATGATCAAATTTAAATTCTAAGAAACTGCTCGAAAGTGAAACTCCGTCGTGCAATTTCGATAGTGTTGGGATTAAAGGGGTTCAAAATAGCTCGAAAGGTCACGAAAGTTCACGTGCATGCTTGTCTATCCAATATGCATCCAAAGATATGATCAGGTTTCAATTTTGAGAATTTCGTTAGAGCTGAGACTGCATCATGCGGTTTTGTTATGGTTTGGCTTAAAGATGTCGAAAATAGTTCTCAACATCGTGAAATTTGGCACGCACTCTTATTTTCCAAATGCGCATTTAAATCTATGATTAAATTTTAATTCAAATAAATTGGTTAAAAGTGAAACTCAGTCGTGCACGTTTTTATGTGTGCCTCTTAAATGGGTATTTAAATATACTTTTAAATTTGATTTCTAAGAAATTGGAAAAAAGTGCAACATTTTAGGCCTTGGTTTGACCAAGTTTGACTAAGGTCGAAAGTAGCTCGAAATCCACCGAAAGTGTGTATGCATGGGTATCTCTCAAATGGGTACCTAAATTATCTTTCAAATTTCGCTTACAAGAAATTTGAAAAAATAGCATCTCTTAGACCTTTGGTTGACTAACCTTGAATAATGACCAAAATAAATTCAAACATCGTGGAAATTGGTGTGCACTGTTATCTACCAAATGCTAAGATAAATCTACAATCAAATTTTAATTCTGAGAAATTAGTCAAAAGTGAAACTCTGTTGTATTGTTTTGCTGAGGTTGGGATTAAAGGGGGTGAAATATTTTGGAACATCTCGAAATTTTGCGTGCACGCTTGTCTATGAAATGGACATTCAAATCTATGATCAAATTTCAATTATAAGAAACTGCTCAAAAGTGAAACTTCGTCATGCGTTTTCGCTAGGGTGGGCTTAAAGGTGATCAAAATAGCTTGGAATGTTGCAAAAGTTGGCGTGCATGCTTGTTTATTTAATGAGCATCCAAATCTATGAAAAAGTTTCAACTCTTAGAATTTGGTAAAAAGCGAAACTCCATCGTGTGGTTTTGTTAGGGTTTGGCTTAAAGGAGTTGAAAATAACTCTGAAGATCATGAAATTTGGCATGCACTCTTATCTTGCAAATGCACATCTAAATCTACGATCAAATTTTAATTCTGAGATTTTTGTCAAGATTGAAACTCCGTCATGCGTTTTTGCCAGGATTGCGGTTACATGGGGTGAAAATAGCTCAAAACGTCGTGAAAGTCGAAGTGCGCTGGCATCCAAATCTATGATCAAATTTAAATTCTGAGAAATTAGTCAGAAGTGAAACTCCCCTGTTCATTTTTTCTAGTGTTGGGCTCGAAGGGGTCTAAATAGCTTGGACCATTACACAAGTTGGCATGCACGTTTTTATATCAAACGAGCATCCAAATCTATGATCAAATTTCAACTCTGAAAATTTGGTCAAAAGTGAAACTTCGTCATTCGATTTCACTAAGGTTTGCCTTAAAGGAGGGGAAAATGGCTTTGAGAAATTGGAAACAAATACAACCTTTTAGGGCTTCCTTTCACCAAGTTTGCCTAAAGTCCATAATAGCTCGAAATCCCCTGAAAGTTTGTATGCATGGTTATCTCTCAAATGGGTACCTAAATTCTTGTTCAAATTTCAATTACAAGAAAGCCGAAAAAATAACATCTCTTAGACCTTTACTTGACCAACCTTGAATAATGACCAAAATAGCTCTGAACATCATGAAAGTTAGCATGCACTCTCATCCACCAAATGCGCCGATAAATCTACGATTAAATTTTAATTTTGAGAAATTAGTCAAACGTGAAACTTCGTTGTGCGGTTTTGTTGAGGTTGGGCTTAAAGGGGGTGAAAATATTTTGGAATGTC
>LPNX010138659.1:71796-88471 GCA_001517045.1 Pseudotsuga menziesii
AAAACCTTGAATAACGACCAAAATTGCTCCGAACATCATGAAGTTTAGCATGCACTCTTATCTACCAAATGCACCGATAATAATCGATTAAATTTTAATTTTTAGAAATTAGTCAAACGTGAAACTTCGTTGTGCGGTTTTGCTAAGGTTGGGCTTAAGGGGGTGAAAATATTTTGGAATGACTCAAAAGTTTGCATGCACGCTTGTTCATCAAATGGGCATCCAAATTTATGATCAAATTTAAATTCTAAGAAACTGCTCGAAAGTGAAACTCTGTCGTGCAGTTTCGATAGGGTTGGGCTTAAAGGGGGTCTAAATAGCTCGAAACGTCACGAAAGTTGGCGTGCATGCTTGTCTATCCAATATGCATCCAAATATATGATCAGGTTTCAATTCTGAGAATTTCCTCAAAGCTGAGACTGCATCATGCAGTTTTGTTAGGGTTTGGCTTAAAGATGTCGAAAATAGCTCTCAACGTCGTGAAAGTTGGCACGCACTCTTAATTTCCAAATGCGCATTTAAATCTATGATTAAATTTTAATTCGAAGAAATTGGTTAAAATTGAAACTAAGTTGTGCATGTTTTTATGTGTGCCTCTTAAATGGGTATCTAAATTGACTTTTAAATTTGACTTCTAAGAAATTGCAAAAAAGTGCAACATTTTAGGCCTTGGTTTGACCAAGTTTGACCAAGGTCGAAAGTAGCTCGAAATCCCCCGAAAGTGTGTATGCATGGTTATCTCTCAAATGGGTACCTAAATTCTCTTTCAAATTTCGCTTACAACAAAGCTGAAAAAATAGCATCTCTTAGAACTTTGCTTGAACAACGTTGAATAATGACCAAAATAAATTCGAACATTGTGGAAATTGGTGTGCACCGTTATCTACCAAATGCTAAGATAAATCTACAATCAAATTTTGATTCTGAGAAATTAGTCAAAAGTGAAACTCTGTTGTATGGTTTTGCTGAGGTTGGGATTAAAGGGGGTGAAATATTTTGGAACGTCTCGAAATTTTGCATGCACGCTTGTCTATCAAATGGACATTCAAATCTATGATCAAATTTAAATTATAAGAAATTGCTCAAAAGTGAAACTTCGTCATGCGTTTTCGCTAGGGTTGGGCTTCAAGGTGGTCAAAATAGCTTGGAACGCTACAAAAGTTGGCATGCACGCTGAAAATCGGAGTGCACTGGCATCCAAATCTATGATCAAATTTCAATTCTAAGAAATTAGTCAGAAGTGAAACTCTGCCGTTCATTTTTTCTAGAGTTGGGCTCGAAGGGGTCCAAATAGCTTGGACCATTACACAAGTTGGCATGCACGTTTTTATATCAAACGGGCATCCGAATCTATGATCAAATTTCAACTCTGAGAATTTGGTCAAAAGTGAAACTTCGTCATTCGATTTCGCTAAGGTTTGGCTTAAAGGAGGAGAAAAGGGCTTTCAGAAATTGGAAACAAGTACAACCTTTTAGAGCTTCGTTTCACCAAGTTTTCCTAAAGTCCAAAATAGCTCGAAATCCCCTGAAAGTTTGTATGCATGCTTATCTTTCAAATGGGTACCTAAATTCTTCTTCAAATTTCAATTACAAGAAAGCCAAAAAAATAACATCTCTTAGACCTTTACTTGACCAACCTTGAATAATGACCAAAATAGCTCTGGACATCATGAAATTTAGCATGCACTCTCATCTACGAAATGCGTCGATAAATCTACGATTAAATTTTAATTTTAACAAATTACTCAAACGTGAAACTTCGTTGTGCGGTTTTGCTAAGGTTGGGCTTAAAGGGGGTTAAAATATTTTGGAATGTCTCAAAATTTTGCATGCATGCTTGTTGATCAAATTGGCATCCAAATTTATGATCAAATTTAACTTCTAAGAAACTGCTCGAAAGGGAAAATCCGTCGTGCGGTTTCAACAGGGTTGGGCTTAAAGGGGGTCAAAATAGCTTGAAACGTCGCGAAAGTTGGCGCGCATGCTTGTCTATCCAATATGCATCCAAACATATGATCAGGTTTAAATTCTGAGAATCTGGTCAAAGCTGAGACTGCATCATGCAGTTTTGTTAGGGTTTGGCTTATAAATGGCGAAAATAGCTCTCAACATCGTGAAAGTTGGCATGCACTCTTATTTGCCAAATGCGGATTTAAATCTATGATTAAATTTTAATTCCAAGAAATTGGTTAAAAGTGAAACTCCGTCATGCACGTTTTTATGTGTGCGTCTTGAATGGGCATCTAAATCTACTTTTAAATTTGATTTCTAAGAAATTGGAAAATAGTGCAACCTTTTAGGCCTTGGTTTGACCAAGATTGTCCAAGGTCCAAAATAGTTCAAAATACCCTGAAAGTGTTTGTGCATGGTTATCTCTCAAATAAGTACCTAAATTCTCTTTCAAATTTCACTTACAAGAAATTCAAACAAATAGCATCTCTTAGACCTTTGCTTGACCAACCTTGAATAATGACCAAAATAAATTCGACCATCGTGGAAATTGGTGTGCACTGTTATCTACCAAATGCTAAGATAAATCTACAATCAAATTTTAATTCTGAGAAATTAGTCAAAAGTAAAACTCTTTTGTATGGTTTTGCTGAGGTTGGGATTAAAGGGGGTGAAATATTTTGGAAAGTCTTGAAATTTTGCATGCACGCTTGTCTATCAAATGGACATTCAAATCTATTATCAAATTTCAATTATAAGAAACTGCTCAAAAGTGAAACTTCGTCATGCGTTTTCGATAGGGTTGGGCTTAAAGGTAGTCAAAATAGCTTGGAACCATTACACAAGTTGGCATGCATGTTTTTATATCAAACGGGCATCCAAATCTATGATCAAATTTCAACTCTGAGAATTTGGTCAAAAGTGAAACTTCGTCATTCGATTTCGCTAAGTTTTGGCTTAAAGGAGGGGAAAATGGCTTTGAGAAATCGGAAACAAGTACAACCTTTTAGGGCTTCGTTTCACGAAGTTTGCCTAAATTCAAAAATAGCTCGAAATCCCCTGAAAGTTTGTATGCATGGTTATCTCTTAAATGGGTTCCTAAATTCTTCTTCAAATTTCAATTACAAGAAAGGCGAAAAAATAACATATCTTAGACCTTTACTTGACCAACCTTGAATAACGACCAAAATAGCTCTGAACATCATGAAATTTAGCATGCACTCTCATCTACCAAATGCGCCGATAAATCTACGATGAAATTTTAATTTTGAGAAATTAGTCAAACGTGAAACTTCGTTGTGCGGTTTTGCTAAGGTTGGGCTTAAAGGGGGTGAAAATATTTTGGAATGTCTCGAAAGTTTGCATGCAGGCTTGTTGATCAAATTGGCATCCAAATTTATGATCAAATTTAAATTCTAAGAAACTGCTCAAAAGGGAAACTCCGTCATGCAGTTTCAACAGGGTTGGGCTTAAAGGGGGTCAAAATAGCTTGAAATGTCACGAAAGTTGGCGTGCATGATTGTCTATCCAATATGCATCCAAACATATGATCAGGTTTAAATTCTGAGAATCTGGTCAAAGCTGAGACTGCATCATGCAGTTTTGTTAGGGTTTGGCTTAAAGATGGAGAAAATAGCTCTCAACATCGTGAAAGTTGGCATGCACTCTTATCTCCCAAATGCAGATTTAAATCTATGATTAAATTTTAATTCCAAGAAATTCGTTAAAAGTGAAACTCCGTCATGCACGTTTTTATGTGTGCCTCTTAAATGGGCATCTAAATCTACTTTTAAATTTGATTTCTAAGAAATTGGAAAATAGTGCAACCTTTTAGGCCTTGGTTTGACCAAGATTTTCCAAGGTCCAAAATAGTTCAAAATCTCCTGAAAGTGTTTGTGCATGGTTATCTCTCAAATAAGTACCTAAATTCTATTTCAAATTTTAGTTACAAGAAAGTCAAACAAATAGCATCTCTTAGACCTTTGCTTGACCAACCTTGAATAATGACCAAAATAAATTCGAACATCGTGGAAATTGGTGTGCACTGTTATCTACCAAATTCTAAGATAAATCTATGATCAAATTTTAATTCTGAGAAATTAGCCAAAAGTAAAACTCTTTTGTATGGTTTTGCTGAGGTTGGGATTAAAGGGGGTGAAATATTTTGGAACGTCGTGAAATTTTGCATGAACGCTTGTCTATCAAATGGACATTCAAATATATTGTTAAATTTCAATTATAAGAAACTGCTCAAAAGTGAAACTTCGTCATGCGTTTTCACTAGGGTTGGGCTTAATGGTGGTCAAAATAGCTTGGAACATTGTGAAAGTTGGCGTGCATGCTTATTTATCTGATGGGAATCCAAATCTATGATCAAGTTTCAATTCTTAGAAGTTGGTCAAAAGCAAAACTCCATCATGCGGTTTTGTTAGGGTTTGGATTAAAGGAGACGAAAATAACTCTGAACATCATGAAAGTTGACGTGCACTCTTATCTTCCAAATGCACATCTAAATCTATGATCAAATTTTAATTTCAATAAATTTGTCAAGAGTGAAACTTTGTCATGCGGTTTCGCTAAGATTAGGATTACAGGGGGTGAAAATAGCTCAAGATGTCGCGAAAGCTTGAGTGTACGGTTATCTATCAAACGAGCATCCGAATCTATGATCAAATTTAAATTGGAGAAATTAGTCAGAAGTGAAACTATGTCGTTCATTTTCGCTAGAGTTGGGCTCGAAGGGGTCAAAATAGCTCGGACCGTTGCAAAAGTTGGTGTGCACGTTTTTATATGAAACGGGCATCCAAATGTATGGTCAAATTTCAACTCTGAGAATTTGGTCAAAACTTAAAATCCGTGATTCGATTTCGCTAAGTTTTGGCTTAAAGGAGGGGAAAATGGCTTTGAGAAATTGGAAACAAATACAACCTTTTAGGGCTTGGTTTCACCAAGTTTGCCTAAGGTCCAAAATAGCTCGAAATCCCCTGAAAGTTTGTATGCATGGTTATCTCTCAAATGGGTACCTAAATTCTCTTTCAAATTTCAATTACAAGAAAACCGGAAATCTAACATCTCTTAGACCTTTACTTGAAAAACCCTGAATAACGACCAAAATAGCTCCGAACATCATGAAATTTAGCATGCACTCTTATCTACCAAATGTGCTGATAAATAAACGACTAAAGTTTAATTTTGAGAAATTAGTCAAACGTGAAACTTCGTTGTCCGGTTTTGCTAAGGTTGGGCTTAAGGGGGTGAAAATATTTTGGAATGTCTCAAATGTTTGCATGCACGCTTGTTCATCAAATGGGCATCCAAATTTATGATCAAATTTAAATTCTAAGAAACTGCTTGAAAGTGAAACTCCGTCGTGCAGTTTCGATAGGGTTGGGCTTGAAGGGGGTCAAAATAGCTCGAAACGTCACGAGAGTTGGCGTGCATGATTGTCTATCCAATATGCATCCAAATATATGATCAGGTTTCAATTCTAAGAATTTCGTCAAAGCTGAGACTGCATCATGCAGTTTTGTTATGGTTTGGCTTAAAGATGTCGAAAATAGCTCTCAAGATCGTGAAAGTTGGCACGCACTCTTATTTTCCAAATGCGCATTTAAATCTATGATTAAATTTTAATTCGAAGAAATTGGTTAAAAGTATAACTCAGTCGTGCACGTTTTTATGTGTGCCTCTTATATGGGTATCTAAATCTACTTTTAAATTTGATTTCTAAGAAATTGGAAAAAAGTGCAACATTTTAGGCCTTGGTTTGACCAAGCTTGACCAAGGTCGAAAGTAGCTCGAAATCCCCCGAAATTGTGTATGCATGGTTATCTCTCAAATGGTTACCTAAATTCTCTTTCATATTTCTTTTACAAGAAAGTTGAAAAAATAGCATCTCTTAGACCTTTGGTTGACCAACCTTGAATAATGACCAAAATAAATTCGAACGTCGTGGAAATTGGTGTGCACTGTTATCTACCAAATGCTAAGATAAATCTACAATCAAATTTTAATTCTGAGAAATTAGTCAAAAGTGAAACTCTGTTGTATGGTTTTGCTGAGGTTGGGATTAAAGGGGGTGAAATATTTTGGAACGTCTTGAAATTTCGCGTGCACGCTTGTCTATCAAATGGACATTGAAATCTATGATCAAATTTCAATTATAAGAAATTGCTCAAAAGAGAAACTTCGTCATGCATTTTTGCTAGGGTTGGGCTTAAAGGTGGTCAAAATAGCTTGGAACGTTGAAAAAGTTGGCGTGCATGCTTGTTTATTTAATGAGCATCCAAATCTATGAACAAGTTTCAATTCTTAGAAGTTGGTCAAAAGCGAAACTCCATCGTGCAGTTTTCTTTAGGGTTTGGCATAAAGGAGTCAAAAATAACTCTGAACATCATGAAAGTTGGCGAATCTTATCTTGCAAATGCACATCTAAATCTATGATCAAATTTTAATTCTGAGATTTTTGTCAAAAGTGAAACTCCGTGATGCGGTTTCACCAGGATTGCGGTTACACAGGGTGAAAATAGCTCAAAACGTTGTGAAAATCGGAGTGCACTGGCATCCAAATCTATGATCAAATTTCAATTCTGAGAAATTAGTCAGAAGTGAAACTCCGCCATTCATTTTTGCTAGAGTTGGGCTCGAAGGGGTCCAAATAGCTTGGACCATTACACAAGTTGGCATGCACGTTTTTATATTAAACGGGCATCCAAATCTATGATCAAATTTCAACTTTGAGAATTTGGTCAAAAGTGAAACTTCGTCATTCGATTTCGCTAAGGTTTGGCTTAAAGGAGGGGAAAATGGCTTTGAGAAATTGGAAACAAATACAACCTTTTAGGGCTTCGTTTCACCAAGTTTTCCTGAAGTCCAAACTAGCTCGAAATTCCCTGAAAGTTTGTATGCATGGTTATCTCTCAAATGGGTACCTAAATTCTTCTTCAAATTACAATTACAAGAAAGCCGAAAAAATAACATCTCTTATACCCTTACTTGACCAACCTTGAATAACGACCAAAATAGCTCTGAACATCATGAAAGTTAGCATGCACTCTCATCTACCAAATGCGCCGATAAATCTACGATTAAATTTTAATTTTGAGAAATTAGTCAAACGTGAAACTTCGTTGTGCGGTTTTGCTAAGGTTGGGCTTAAAGGGGGTGAAAATATTTTGGAATGTCTCAAAAGTTTGCATGCACGCTAGTTGATCAAATTGGCATCGAAATTTATGATTAAATTTAAATTCTAAGAAACTGCTCGAAAGGGAAACTCCGTCGTGCGGGTTCAACAGGGTTGGGCTTAAAGGGGGTCAAAATAGCTTGAAACGTCACGAAAGTTGGCGTGCATGCTTGTCTATCCAATATGCATCCAAACATATGATCGGGTTTAAATTCTAAGAATCTGGTCAAAGCTGAGACTGCATCATGCAGTTTTGTTAGGGTTTGGCTTAAAGATGGCGAAAATAGCTCTCAACATCGTGAAAGTTGGCATGCACTCTTATTTTCCAAATGCGGATTTAAATCTATGATTAAATTTTAATTCCAATAAATTGGTTAAAAGTGAAACTCCGTCATGCACGTTTTTATGTGTGCCTCTTAAATAGGCATCTAAATCTACTTTTAAATTTGATTTCTAAGAAATTGGAAACTAGTGCAACCTTTTAGGCCTTGGTTTGTCCAAGATTTTCCAAGCTCCAAAATAGTTCAAAATCCCCTTAAAGTGTTTGTGCATGGTTATCTCTGAAATAAGTACCTAAATTCTCTTTCAAATTTCACTTACAAGAAAGTCAAACAAATAGCATCTCTTAGACCTTTGCTTGATCAACCTTGAATAATGACCAAAATAAATTCAAACATTGTGGAAATTGGTGTGCACTGTTATCTACCAAATGCTAAGATAAATCTCCGATCAAATTTTAATTCTGAGAAATTAGTCAAAAGTAAAACTCTTTTGTATGGTTTTGCTGATGTTGGGATTAAAGGGGGTGAAATATTTTGGAACGTCTTGAAATTTTGCATGCACGCTTGTCTATCAAATGGACATTCAAATCTATTATCAAATTTCAATTATAAGAAACTGCTCAAAAGTGAAACTTCGTCATGCGTTTTCGCTAGGGTTGGGCTTAAAGGTGGTCAAAATAGCTTTGAACATTGTGAAAGTTGGCGTGCATGCTTATTTATCTAATGGGAATCCAAATCTATGATCAAGTTTCAATTCTTAGAAGTTGGTCAAAAGCAAAACTCCATCGTTCGGTTTTGTTAGGGTTTGGCTTAAAGGAGACGAAAATAACTATGAACATCATGACAGTTGACGTGCACTCTTATCTTCCAAAAGCACATCTAAATATATGATCAAATTTTAATTTCAATAAATTTGTCAAGAGTGAAACTTCGTCATGCGGTTTCGCTAATATTGGGATTACAAGGGGTGAAAATAGCTCAAAACGTCGCGAAAGCTTGAGTGTATGGTTATCTATCAAATAGGCATTCGAATCTATGATCAAATTTAAATTTGAGAAATTAGTCAGAAGTGAAACTCTATCATTCATTTTCGCTAGAGTTGGGCTCCAAGGGGTCAAAATAGCTCGGACCGTTGCAAAAGTTGGCGTGCACGTTTTTATATGAAACGGGCATCCAAATCTATGATCAAATTTCACCTCTGAGAATTTGGTCAAAAGTGAAAATCTGTGATTCGATTTCGCTAAGTTTTGGCTTAAAGGAGGGGAAAATGGCTTTGAGAAATTGGAAACAAATACAAACTTTTAGGGCTTGGTTTCACCAAGTTTGCCTAAGGTCCAAAATAGCTCGAAATCCCCTGAAAGTTTGTATGCATGGTTATCTCTCAAATGGGTACCTAAATTATCTTTCAAATTTCGATTACAAGAAAACCGAAAAAATAACATCTCTTAGACCTTTACTTGAAAAACCTTGAATAACGACCGAAATAGCTCCGAACATCGTGAAATTTAGCATGCACTCTTATCTACCAAATGTGCTGATAAATAAACGATTGAATTTTAATTTTGAGAAATTAGTCAAACGTGAAACTTCGTTGTGCGGTTTTGCTAAGATTGGGCTTAAGGGGGTGAAAATATTTTGGAATGACTCAAAAGTTTGCATGCACGCTTGTTCATCAAATAGGCATCCAAATTTATGATCAAATTTAAATTCTAAGAAACTGCTCAAAAGTGAAACTCCGTCGTGCAGTTTCGATAGGGTTGGGCTTAAAGGGGGTCAAAATAGCTCGAAACGTCACGAAAGTTGGCGTGCATGCTTGTCTATCCAATATGCATCCAAATATATGATCAGGTTTCAATTCTGAGAATTTTGTCAAAGCTGATACTGCATCATGCAGTTTTGTTATGGTTTGGCTTAAAGATGTCAAAAATAGCTCTCAACGTCGTGAAAGTTGGCACGCACTCTTATTTTCCAAATGCGCATTTAAATCTATGATTAAATTTTAATTCGAAGAAATTGGTTAAAAGTGAAACTCAGTCGTGCACGTTTTTATGTGTGCCTCTTAAATGGGTATCTAAATCTACTTTTAAATTTGATTTCTAAAAAATTGGAAAAAAGTGCAACATTTTAGGCCTTGGTTTGACCAAGTTTGACCAAGGTCGAAAGTAGCTCGAAATCCCCCGAAAGTGTGTATGCATGGTTATCTCTCAAATGGGTACCTGAATTCTCTTTCAAATTTCGCTTACAAGAAAGTTGAAAAAATAGCATCTCTTAGACCTTAGCTTGACCAACCTTGAATAATGACCAAAATAAATTCGAACTTCGTGGAAATTGGTGTGCACTGTTATCTACCAAATGCTAAGATAAATCTACAATCAAATTTTAATTCTGAGAAATTAGTCAAAAGTGAAACTCTGTTGTATGGTTTTGCCGAGGTTAGGATTAACGAGGGTGAAATATTTTGGAACGTCTCGAAATTTCGCGTGCACGCTTGTCTATGAAATGGACATTCAAATCTATGATCAAATTTCAATTATAAGAAACTGCTCAAAAGTGAAACTTCGTCATGCGTTTTCGCTAGGGTTGGGCTTAAAGGTGGTCAAAATAGCTTGGAACGCTGCAAAAATTGGTGTGCATGCTTGTTTATTTAATGAGCATCCAAATCTATGAACAAGTTTCAATTCTTAGAAGTTGGTCAAAAGCGAAACCCGATCGTGCGGTTTGGTTAGGGTTTGGCTTAAAGGAGTCGAAAATAACTCTGAACATCATGAAAGTTGGCGTGCACTCTTATCTTGCAAATGCACATCTAAATCTATGATCAAATTTTAATTCTGAGATTTTTGTCAAGAGTGAAACTCCGTGATGCGGTTTCGCCAGGATTGCGATTACAGCGGGTTAAACTAGCTCAAAACGTCGTGAAAGTCGGAGTGTGCGGGCATCCAAATCTATGATCAAATTTCAATTCTGAGAAACTAGTTAGAAGTGAAACTCCGCCGTCCATTTTTGCTAGAGTTGGGCTCGAAGGGGTCCAAATAGCTTGGACCATTATACAAGTTGGCATGCACGTTTTTATATCAAACGGGCATCCAAATCTATGATCAAATTTCAACTCTGAGAATTTGGTCAAAATTGAAACTTCGTCATTCGATTTCGCTAAGGTTTGGCTTAAAGGAGGGGAAAATGGCTTTGAGAAATTGGAAACAAGTACAACCATTTAGGGCTTTGTTTCACCAAGTTTGCCTAAAGTCCAAAATAGCTCGAAATCCCCTGAAAGTTTGTATGCATGGTTATCTCTCAAATGGGTACCTAAATTCTTCTTCAAATATCAATTACCAGAAAGCCGAAAAAATAACATCTCTTAGACCTTTACTTGACCAACCTTGAATAACGACCAAAATAGCTCTGAACATCATGAAAGTTAGCAAATGCGCCGATATATCTACGATTAAATTTTAATTTTTTGAAATTAGTCAAACGTAAATCTTCGTTGTGCAGTTTTGCTAAGGTTGGGCTTAAAGGGGGTGAACATATTTTGGAATGTCTCAAAATTTTGCATGCACGCTTGTTGATCAAATTGGCATCCAAGTTTATGATCAAATTTAAATTCTAAGAAACTGCTCGAAAGGGAAACTCCATCGTGCGGTTTCAATAGGGTTGGGCTTAAAGAGGGTCAAAATAGCTTGAAACGTCGCGGAAGTTGGCGTGCGTTCTTGTCTATCCAATATGCATCCAAACATATGATCAGGTTTAAATTCTGAGAATCTGGTCAAAGCTGAGACTGCATCATGCATTTTTGTTAGGGTTTGGATTAAAGATGGTGAAAATAGCTCTGAACATCGTGAATGTTGGCATGCACTCTTATTTTCCAAATGCGGATTTAAATCTATGATTAAATTTTAATTCCAAGAAATTGGTTAAAAGTGAAACTCCGTCATGGACGTTTTTATGTGTGCCTCTTAAATGGGCATCTAAATCTTTTTTTAAATTTGATTTCTAAGAAATTGGAAAATAGTGCAACCTTTTAGGCCTTGGTTTGACCAAGATTTTCCAAGCTCCAAAATAGTTCAAAATCCCCTGAAAGTGTTTGTGCATGGTTATCTCTCAAATAAGTACCTAGATTCTCTTTCAAATTTCACTTACAAGAAAGTCAAACAAATAGAATCTCTTAGACCTTTGCTTGACCAACCTTGAATAATGACCAAAATAAATTCGAACATCGTGGAAATTGGTGTGCACTGTTATCTACCAAATGCTAAGATAAATCTATGATGAAATTTTAATTCTGAGAAATTAGTCAAAAGTAAATTTCTTTTGTATGGTTTTGCTGAGGTTGGGATTAAAGGGATGAAATATTTTGGAACATCTTGAAATTTTGCATGCACGCTTGTCTATCTAATGGACATTCAAATCTATTGTCAAATTTCAATTATAAGAAACTGCTCAAAAGTGAAACTTCGTCATGCGTTTTCGCTAGGGTTGGCCTTAAACGTGGTCAAAATAGCTTGGAACATTGTGAAAGTTGGCATGCATGCTTATTTATCTAATGGGCATCCAACTCTATGATCAAGTTTCAATTCTTAGAAGTTGGTCAAAAGCAAAACTCCATCGTGCGGTTTTGTTAGGGTTTGGCTTAAATGAGACGAAAATAACTCTGAACATCATGAAAGTGGACGTGCACTCTTATCTTCCAAATGCACATCTAAATCTATGATCAAATTTTAATTTCAATAAATTTGTCAAGAGTGAAACTTCGTCATGCGGTTTCGCTAAGATTGGGATTACAGGGGGTGAAAAAAGCTCAAAACGTCGTGAAAGCTTGAGTGTACGGTTATCTATCAAACGGGCATCCGAATCTATGATCAAATTCAAACTTCAAAAATTAGTCAGAAGTGAAACTCTATCATTCATTTTCGCTAGAGTTGGGCTAGAAGGGGTCAAAATAGCTCAGACCGTTGCAAAATTTGGCGTGGACGTTTTTATATGAAACGGGCATCCAAATCTATGATCAAATTTCAACTCTGAGAATTTGGTCAAAAGTGCAAATCCGTGATTCAATTTCGCTAAGTTTTGGCTTAAAGGAGGGGAAAATGTCTTTGAGAAATTGGAAACAAATACAACCTTTTAGGGCTTGGTTTCACCAAGTTTGCCTAAGGTCCCAAATAGCTCGAAATCCCCTGAAAGTTTGTATGCATGGTTATCTCTCAAATGGGTACCTAAATTCTCTTTCAAATTTCAATTACAAGAAAACCGAAAAAATAACATCTCTTAGACCTTTACTTGAAAAAACTTGAATAATGACCAAAATCGCTCCGAACATCATGAAATTTAGCATGCACTCTTATCTACCAAATGCGCTGATAAATAAATGATTGAATTTTAATTTTGAGAAATTAGTCAAACGTGAAACTTCGTTGTGCGGTTTTGCTAAGGTTGCGCTTAAGGGGGTGAAAATATTTTGGAATGGCTCAAAAGTTTGCATGCACGCTTCTTCATCAAATGGGCATCCAAATTTATGATCAAATTTAAATTCTAAGAAACTGCTCGAAAGTGAAACTCCGTCGTGCAGTTTTGATAGGGTTGGGCTTAAAGGGGGTCAAAATAGGTCGAAACGTCACGAAAGTTGGCATGCATGCTTGTCTAGCATCCGAATATATGATCAGGTTTCAATTCTGAGAATTTCGTCAAGTTGAGACTTCATCATGCGGTTTTGTTACAGTTTGGCTTAAAGATGTTGAAAATAGCTCTCCATGTCGTGAAAGTTGGCACGCACTCTTATTTTCCAAATGCGCATTTAAATCTATGATTAAATTTTAATTCAAAGAAATTGGTTAAAAGTGAAACTCAGTCATGCACGTTTTTATGTGTGCCTCTTAAATGGGTATCTAAATCTACTTTTAAATTTGATTTCTAAGAAATTGGAAAAAAGTGCAACATTTTAGGCCTTGGTTTGACCAAGTTTGACCAAGGTCGAAAGTAGCTCGAAATCCCCCGAAAGTGTGTATGCATGGTTATCTCTCAAATGGGTACCTAAATTCTCTTTCAAATTTCGCTTACAAGAAAGTTGAAAAAATAGCATCTCTTAGACCTTTGCTTGACCAACCTTGAATAATGACCAAAATAAGTTCGAACATCGTGGAAATTGGTGTGCACTGTTATCTACCAATTGCTAAGATAAATCTACAATCAAATTTTAATTCTGAGAAATTAGTCAAAAGTGAAACTCTGTTGTATGGTTTTTCTAAGGTTGGGATTAAAGGGGGTTGAAATATTTTGGAACGTTTTAAAATTTTGCATGCACGCTTGTCTATCAAATGGAAATTCAAATCTATTATCAAATTTCAATTATAAGAAACTGCTCAAAAGTGAAACTTCGTCATGCGTTTTCGCTAGGGTTGGGCTTAAAGGTGGTCAAAATAGCTTGGAACATTGTGAAAGTTGGCGTGCATGCTTCTTTATCTAATGGGCATCCAAATCTATGATCAAGTGTCAATTTTTAGAAGTTGGTCAACAACAAAACTCCATCGTGCGGTTTTGTTAGGGTTTGGCTTAAAGGAGACGAAAACATATCTTAACATCATGAAAGTTGACGTGCACTCTTATCTTCCAAATGCACATCTAAATCTATGATCAAATTTTAATTTCAATAAATTTGTCAAGAGTGAAACTTCGTCATGCGGTTTTGCTAAGATTGGGATTACAGTGGGTGAAAATAGCTTAAAACGTCGTGAAAGCTTGAGTGTACGGTCGTCTATCAAACGAGCATCCGAATGTATGATCAAATTTAAATTTGAGAAATTAGTCAGAAGTGAAACTCTGTCGTTCATTTTCGCTAGAGTTGGGCTCGAAGGGGTCAAAATAGCTCGGACCGTTGCAAAAG
This sequence comes from Pseudotsuga menziesii, assembly GCA_001517045.1. NCBI lineage: Eukaryota > Viridiplantae > Streptophyta > Pinopsida > Pinales > Pinaceae > Pseudotsuga > Pseudotsuga menziesii. Next base: position 86,084 of record LPNX010138659.1, read on the forward strand.
TTGGCGTGCATGTTTTTATATGAAACAGGCATCCAAATCTATGATAAATTTCAACTCTGAGAATTTGGTCAAAAGTGAAAATCCGTGATTCGATTTCGCTAAGTTTTGGCTTAAAGGAGGGGAAAATGGCTTTGAGAAATTGGAAACAAATACAAGCTTTTAGGGCTTGGTTTCACCAAGTTTTCCTAAGGTCCAAAATAGGTCAAATTCCCCTGAAAGTTTGTATCCATGGTTATCTCTCAAATGGGTACCTAAATTGTCTTTCAAATTTCAATTTGAAGAAAACTAAAAAAATTACATCTCTTAGACCTTTACCCGAAAAACCTTGAATAACGACCAAAATAGCTCCGAACATCATGAAATTTAGCATGCACTCTTATCTACCAAATGCACTGATAAATAAACGATTAAATTTTAATTTTGAGAAATTAGTCAAACGTGAAACTTCGTTGTGCGGTTTTTCTAAGGTTGGGCTTAAGGGGGTGAAAATATTTTGGAATGTCTAAAAAGTTTGCATGCACAAGCGTTCATCAAATGGGCATCCAAATTTATGATCAAATTTAAATTGTAGGAAACTGCTCGGAAGCGAAACTCCGTCGTGCAGTTTCGATAGGGTTGGGCTTAAAGGGGGTCAAAATAGCTTGAAATGTCACGAAAGTTGGCGTGCATGCTTGTCTATCCAGTATGCATCCAAATATATCATCAGGTTTCAATTCTGAGAATTTCGTCAAAGCTGAGACTGCATCATGCTGTTTTGTTATGTTTTGGCTTAAAGATGTCGAAAATAGCTCTCAACATCGTGAAAGTTGGCACGCACTCTTATTTTCCAAATGCGCATTTAAATATATGATTAAATTTTAATTTGAAGAAATTGGTTAAAAGTGAAACTCAGTCGTGCACGTTTTTATGTGTGCCTCTTAAATGGGTATCAAAATCTACTCTTAAATTTGATTTTCAAGAAATTGGAAAAAAGTGCAACATTTTAGGCCTTGGTTTGACCAAGTTTGACCAAGGTCGAAAGTAGCTCAAAATCCCTTGAAAGTGTGTATGGATGGTTATCTCTCAAATGGGTACCTAAATTCTCTTTCAAATTTCGCTTACAAGAAAGTTGAAAAAATAGCAACTCTTAGACCTTTGCTTGACCAACCTTGAATAATGACCAAAATAAATTCGAACATCTTGGAAATTGGTGTGCACTGTTATCTACTAAAGGCTAAGATAAATCTACAATCAAATTTTAATTCTAAGAAATTAGTCAAAAGTGAAACTCTGTTGTATGGTTTTGCTGAGGTTGGGATTAGAGGGGGTGAAATATTTTGGAACGTCTTGAAATTTCGCGTGCACGCTTGTCTATCAAATGGACATTCAAATCTATGATCAAATTTCAATTATAAGAAACAGCTCAAAAGTGAAACTTCGTCATGCGTTTTCGCTAGGGTTGGGCTTAAAGGTGGTCAAAATAGCTTTTAACATTGCAAAATTTGGCGTGCATGCTTGTTTATTTAATGAGCATCCAAATCTATGAACAAGTTTCAATTCTTAGAAGCTGGTCAAAAGCGAAACTCCATCATGGGGTTTTGTTAGGGTTTGGCTTAAAGGAGTCGAAAATAAGTCTGAACATCATGAAAGTTGGCGTGCACTCTTATCTTGCTAATGCACATCTAAATCTATGATCAAATTTTAATTCTGATATTTTTGTCAAGAGTGAAACTCCATCATGCGGTTTCGCCAGGATTGCGGTTACAGGGGGTGAAAATAGCTCAAAACGTCATGAAAGTCGGAGTGCACTGGCATCCAAATCTATGATCAAATTTCAATTCTGAAAAATTAGTCAGAAGTGAAACTCCGCCGTTCATTTTTGCTAGAGTTGGGCTCGAAGGGGTCGAAATAGCTTGGACCATTACACAAGTTGGCATGCACGTTTTTATATCAAACGGGCATCCAAATCTATGATCAAATTTCAACTTTGAGAATTTGATCAAAAGTGAAACTTCGTCATTCGATTTCGCCAACATTTGGCTTAACGGAGGGGAAAATGGCTTTGAGAAATTGGAAACAAATACAACCTTTTAGGGCTTCGTTTCAGCAAGTTTGCCTGAAGTCCAAAATAGCTCAAAATCCCCTGAAAGTTTGTATGCACGGTTATCTCTCAAATGGGTACCTAATTTCTTCTTCAAGTTTCAATTAAAAGAAAGCCGAAAAAATAACATCTCTTAGACCCTTACTTGACCAACCTTGAATAACGACCAAAATAGCTCTGAACATCATGAAAGTTATCATGCACTCTCATCTACCAAATGCGTCGATAAATCTATGATTAAATTTTAATTTTGAGAAATTAGTCAAACGTGAAACTTCGTTGTGCGGTTTTGCTAAGGTTGGGCTTAA